>PVKA01001863.1:0-136179 GCA_004027165.1 Ctenomys sociabilis | reverse complement strand
TCTACTTACTGAGATTCAGACGTCGCAGCAGGCAACCACGGCGCAGATCTCTTATCACTTTCACTCAGCCGCTGCTCAGACGGGTCCCTCACTGGATCCTCCGTACCAAACAGACCCACGCTGGGCGCCACTTGACCCGTCCAGCAGGCCAATCACCGCAGGTCGCCTGGGGGAGGAGTGGGGACTGACAAAGACATGGAACAGGGACGCGAGAAATGGAGACAAGACAGGATTCTGATCAAGTCTCGTTTATTCAAGGAAGTGAAGTAGCTTATATAGCAGAGGGGAGGGAAGTCAACGTCATCAATGAGGTAGGTACATTAGGGTAATATTATAGGCTAATAACATTCATGTGATCAACCAAAGGAGCTTGTCACAGGAAGTCTAATTAAAAGAACAAAGGCAGGAAGCCATAATGCAGCAATTAACAGGAAGTGTCCATAAAAGGAATGTAAAGGAAGGCTTCCGGATTATAGTGTCTCCCACAGGACAGAAACTCTTTCCCCCAGTAAGTAGTCTACTCTTAACTTTTTTTTCAGAACAGGGGATTGAACCCAGGCCCTTGAGCTTGCCAGACAAATACTTATTATACTGAGCTATCTCCCCAGCCTACTCTTAACTTCCATCGTCTCCAACATCCATCCCTTGCTTTCAGGGAACACGAACTCATCTAAATATCTTTCAGGTTGGGCATTTCATTCTCCTATATCATTGAAGATCTTCCACTAAGATCATTGGACAGTTTAATTTTGTTTCATAGACTCTGGATTGAGATTTGTTTGGGGAACAATCTTTTATGCTTCATGTTTTATATGTCTTTGGTCTTTGCTTATAATTACTTACACTTTGTCTCTTATAGTTTTGTTAAAAAGTCATAAACTGAAGTTAAAGCATGGGATATTATAAGGTTATGATATCTCCTTAATAGGGTATTACGTGACTGTTTTATTCTCATATATGTTGCATTTGATCTACTTGCTAAATTTACTGGTACTTCCCCAGTTCCACCAAAAAAAAAAAAAAAAAATTACTGGTACTCCTTAGTCATAGCCCTAGGGAGACTAATGTTGGAGTGCCCCCTAATGGACTTTTCTATAAACTTCTGTAAAATGGGTCTTTTAAAATGTAGCACAGACTCAGAAAACATACATGCTTGTATAAATAAAACACGGGACTGCTTCCACGAAGTAAACAATATTCAAAATTCAGTGATCCTTCTTAAGACTTTGAGGACAGGCTTCATTGTGACAGACTGGCTCCCATACTCTCTACACTGGAAGAAATGTCAACTCTGCTCTGTTTCATTTTCCTTTCTCTGGCATTAGGCTTTACCCCTAATTTTTCCCACCTTTTTGTACTTTCCTCCTTAAAGGCATGGTAAAAGTAGAGGAAAAACCCTCTAGACTGTTTCAATTAACTAATTTTTTCTGGAACCGGGAATTGAACTGCAGCCTTTGCGCTGCACTTATTCTACTGAGCTATCTACCTGGCCCTACACTGTTCTAATTAAGCGAAGCCCATAAAAAATGAGTGTTTGTTAATGCCAAAGACAGGAAAGTCATTTTAGAGGGAGGACACTTAACCTGTCTCTTGGTCAGATAAGACAATGGAAAACTGCCCATCCAGAGAATACTTATGAAAGCCGTGTCCTAGCTTAGTGTTCTGGGCAGATCTCCCTTGAGAGGCTAATCCTGAGAAATAGCACAATGAACTGACTTCTGGGTGACAGCAGAAGGAGCTATCTCCCAAAATAACACACTTGCATCAAATTACACTCAGTCTAAGGCAGGATTTCAGACCTTTCCTCCTCTTCTAGTTCTAGTTATCATTTAGATGTGCAAAATACACCTTGATAATAAATGGTAGACTTAAAAATCATTACTGTAAAATTATAAAGTGCTAGTTAATCTTGTTCAGGCTTTTATCATCCCTACTAGAACTCCTGATGGACAATGGTTGCTCTGGTACTTGCTCCTAGATCAGCTGCCCCTCTTTATTTAAAGCAGAGTGCAGGTTTCTCCACAGCACCTTGGTGAATTCCCACTGAAGCCAAGGCTGATGAAACACTGACAAGAGGTTCAGCTGGATTCCTCTCCAGGGATCCATCTCTGGCTTTCTTGGCAATAGAAACTGATAACTGTGGCATCAGAGCCAGTGTCAGTCTGTGGCAGATATCCAAATGTTCCTTGGTGGAAACTGGCTCCTAAACCACTGAAAAATCTCCACTTATCTACTATACTTGTCTCTTTCTACTAGTAAACTAAGCTTTTCAGTGGAATCACTTAGTTACTGCCCCTTCAGAAGTTAGGTTGTGGTAGCTTGCATAATTTACATTTCACAGCGGGTATCAGGGCAATGATTTCCATTTGTGCTTTACTTATGCTAAGTTTAAGAAAAAGACATAGTCAGTCTTGTAATGTGTCATTTGCAACATGTGGAATGTGGTGCTAGATGATAAATATGTTTAGATTGTGAGTTCCGAAGATTTAAATACATCATAGACATGTCCTGCTGCTAGAAAACATTGCATCTAATTAGATGGATGACATAGTGTTTTTGAAGTTGTCTTTTCCCTAGGATCCAGGCCAAAATTCCTCAAGTCAGTTGTATCTTTCACCTAACACCAGAGGTGTTCCCTTTCGCAGCACAGCAGAAGTGCTCTACTTTCAACTCAGCTTTTTATATATGCAATAGTTTATCACAAAGTTATGCTTCCTTTTGCAGACATTTTCCTGTCACGAGACTAATTGTAATTTATGCTTATAAACATCCAATAGGAGTAAATACATAGCTCATCAGCTTTCTGGGAGGATAGAATCACATGGTAGTTGAAGGCTGGGTAGACTGGTCAGATTTTGTCTTCCAGTCTCTCTCAAGATAATAGCCACCTGCTCTGGAGTGGAATTTACTCAAGGGATGCCTTGAGAGCATAAAGACCAATTAGAAATAGGGAGGGACGGATGGCCAAGTAGCCCAGTGGATTAAAGTGCCTGCGATCAAGCGCAGGGGTTGGGGGTTCAATAGACAGAAATTGAGACTGGGTGTGGCAGTGTATGCTTGTAATTCCAGCTCTTGGGAGGATATAAACAGGTGGATGATGGTGGGTCCAACCTAGTGGTGAGACCTTGAATACCCTATAGACTCTTCTCTAAAATTAAAAAGAAAAAGAAAAGAAATAAGGAGGGGATACCTAAAGTATTTTTCTCTGTTCACACTGAGTCTTTTGCTCCTTTAAAATACATCATAAAGCATTGGAAGTTGTTTGGCCCTTATATGCTGAAAAAGAGACTTAAAATATTTCTGTATGTGTGCATGGCCTACCTCCTTCCTAGAGCCAAAATGGAATACAAAGGGAAGTGTATAAATTCTTATATTATTTTGTAACAAAAATCATATTGTAAGAAAGAGGAAAAGTGGTCCGAATTATGGCAAGTTCAAATCTTCTTTACATTGAAAAATTCATATCTGGGCACATGTATTGGCTGCTGGGGCTGCGGGCCGACTCTGCCAAGTGCTCTTCAGAGTATGGTTATGTGGTATCCCCGCAGCTGATGCCCGCACGTCCACTGCGTTGAGACCGGCTGCATGATTAGGCCACAGTCTTCAACGAGAAAACATGTTCTCCAGTTCTGTGGTGTTCCTGTTCGCAAATTTATGGAGTTTCTGAAGGGCAGTGGAGATTACAGCCAGGCACAGCATGACCTCTGTGCAGATGAGTGAACTGTAGAGATTCCTAACTGTTCCACCAAGAAGTCCCAGAAGAGTGACTAACCTGGACACAGAAGTGATGAATTGAAATCGTAGAGCATTTTATAAGAGTTTGGTCATGGATGGGGTAAACTTTAGTACACTTCCTATTGCTTCAGTATTACTGGACCGAAATATTGCTGTTTCTTTTTAGGAAGTTCATGTCATTTCGCAGTATGCCCCACGCCACACTCTAAGCACTGAGAAGTTCAAGCAGAGTACACTGAAGTAGACTTCAGCTCCTTCACTTTCTTGAATTAGATTTCAGTTGGTTTTACTCAATTTTTAAAATTATTTCCTAACCCTTTTGAATGTTTTTGCAACTAAATTAACATTTCTTGAATGAACCACCAAACTCTTGTGGAAGTCACATACAAGAGCATGAGATTCCTCATCACGCACAATCCAGCCAATGCAACCTTAAACAAGTTTATAGAGGAACTTAAGAAATATGGAGTTCGCACAATGGTAAGAGTATATGAAGCAGCTTACAACACTTCTTTTGTGGATAAGAAGGCATCCATGTTTTTGATTGGCCCTTTGGTTATAGAGCACCATCATCCAACCAGATTGTTAAATCTTGTGAAAGTTAAATTCTGTGAAGAACCTGGTTATTGTGCTGTTATCCACTGTGTTGCAGGCCATGAGAGAGCTCCAGTGCTCATTGTCTGTCCCAGCACTAATTGAAGGTGAGAGGAAATAGAAAGACATAGTGCATTTCATAAGACAAAATCAGTGTGGAGCTTTTAACAGCAAACAACTTTTATATCTGGAGAAGTATTATCCTAAAATGAGGCTGTGCTTTGAAGACTCCCACAGTCACAGGAACAACTGCATGCAATAAAACTGGGGTGCCTATACTACTGCTTTGGACATGGAGCTTGAGGCAGGACCTGAAGTTGTTCATATTAGCCTATATGTTGCTTTAAAGTCTAATGAAACTTTGATAGGAACATCAAAAAACAGTTATACATGGTACATTCAAACGTGGCAGATAGCAACCTCTGTGTCTGGGCTGACTGATGTATGTGCACATTTACAAGACTTTTACTGTTCAGCATTTAAAATGTCCTTATCATTCATACCAATTGACGTCCCTGAAATCATGCAGTATTCAGTTATGTCTTGAGGGTTATTCCCATGCCAGAATCAATGATATATAAGAAATTCAGAAAGATTAGATGGCAAAATAACCAGCACCATACTCTTACATTTTTAGTATTGTACAGAAACCAGCTTGCAGGAAATATGAACACTCTAGACCTGTGGTTTATTCCTTCAGTCCTCCAATGTTTGCTCATTATATATTTACGTCTCTCCTACTCATACAAGTGTACATCAAGTTTCCTTAAACACTGACTGTTCTTTCCAATTATCACCAAGTCTTGGGGCCTGGGAGATGGATCAGTTGCATAAGTGCTTCCCTGGCAAATTCAAGGGCCTGAGTTCAATCCTCAGTTTTGCCAAAAAAAAAATCACTAAGTCGTATGACGATTGTTTAATGTCTTTCTATAAGTTTATTTTGTGTTCTTGTGGGAAACTTCCATTTTGAAACTCTACATTATTTTAGAGGCACATGTCTTTAATGTCTCAGACAAAAAGACTTACAGTTAATTTAATGCCTGCACTCTGAGGTGCAGCCAGCAAGGGAGGGCCTGAAAACGGATTGGGAGAGGGTTATTCAATATTTTTAGTAAACTGTTTCCCTTTTCTTGTCCAGAACATGTAGAATATGCTCTTTAGTAAATCTTTTTAAAGGTATAGATGCTTTGTTACTGTAGCTACAACAATTCTTAATCATAAAAGTTCTGAAATTCTTATATTTTTTTCTGTACTTATAAGTTGTTCACCAATTTATTTTTGTTTGAGGTGTGTTTTTTCCCTTCTCTAACCAACCTCTTGCAAAAAAGAAAAGTGGGTTCCTGCTAATGAATTCAGCAGACACTAATACTTCATACACCTTGTGAGTTGTGTAACTTAATATTTGGATACATTACAATTTGTTTTATGATGTAACAATACCCTGTGGTTACAATTTTGTACGAGAAATAATTTGTTAGTGTTCACAGCTTATAAAAACAGTGCAAGAGCTTAAACATCTAATAAATACTGAAATACATTTATTACTCAGTTTTGCTTAAAGTTAACATTTTTGCAGAAGACAGAGTTAATTACACTTAATACCAGTTGTGTAAACTTTGTCCTCAAAAAAAGCCCCCAGATGAAGGGTTAAATGAAGTCATTTTAGTTCTAGGCATAATTTGTTGTCATACTCGGTATTTTGTACTAAATACTTTCATTTAGAAACCTTTTTTGTACTGTCAGTCAAGCTCAGGACCTCACGCTTGCCATGCATGAGTTGTGCCACTGAGCTATATCCCTGGCCTTAAACCTCTTGATCTACACTATTTTGAATCAGTTAATTGTGTGTTCAAGAGAAAGTACAGAAAAATGTTCTCCATTTTTCATAGCTCAGTGAGCCACTAATTATTAGTGTTTTGGGGCAGCTGCTAGACTTTCATGTTCTTCTTTGCAGGGTAATTATTATGTGCCTTTTTAGAGACTGAACTTGAACCTGAATGTTTAGCACATTAAGGCGCTTAAAATGGTTTAATTTAAAATACTTCCTTCAAAGTCCAGGCCCAGTGTGTGTGTGTAGGAGAGCTTCCACTCCGCTGAGCCCACTGGACCTCTTCAGACACAAAATCAGGCTAGGCATGTGTGGAGGAGACCTTTTGCTCTGCTGCACCCGCCAGACACCTCTGGACCCATCCCAGGTCTGGTGCGAAACTCTGCCCATGAAGTCTGCAGAGAGGCTGGGGGCCAGAAACACCTACTTACTACAGGACCTAAACATCTTGCAAGAGAGGCAATGCAGATTCACTACCACTAGCTGCAAATGAAAGAAGCTGTGCACACAAGTCAGACACAAACCATGCACACTGGTGGAATTCAAACATTGTGTATCCCCAATCAGTAAGCTGAAGCACTTTACTAGACCTAGCTGTATAAAAACATCCTCTCTCTTTCTCTCTAGACTGAGAGAGGGGGCAAAAGGTAACTGAGGTGAAGTAGTCAGACTGGAAGACACAAGGTACATCAAGGGAAGGTGATCAGACAGAACGTAAGTGAAATAAATAAAAGTTCCTAATTTAATATCTGCTTAGCTGTACAGACATAATGCTTGCTCTTACTGTCTAAAATAGAAGCACATTAGTTAGAGGAGTTGTCAACTGATAAATATCACTACAGATTATTGGTGTTCCTAATTGTAGTTCTATAAATAAAAAGTCTTTAACTGCCTTAAACATATTATCACTCTTGGGTAATAATTTTGGTACGTGCGAAGGTTATAACTGCACCAAAGCTCTAAACCAAAAGGTCAGACAGTGTTATACAAAATGACAAAGAGAAGGAGCAAAATGCAATCTCAGGTTCACAAATCCACCCAGAACAAATGCAGGAGACACTAGCACAAAAGAAATTGGGAATCGAATAGATGAAATTAATAGACATTTTCTGAAGTAAAGAAACAACTGCAAAAAGGTATAGAGGAAATCAGATGAGAAATAATGTCTGAAATAAGAAACCTCTGAATTAATAGCATTTGAAGGAAAGAATCAACTACAGAAACATACAGAGGAAATCAGATCAGAAATAATCTCTGCAGTAAAAAAAAAAAGAAAGGATAACTAAAATGAAAGAATTAATAACCTCTTCTAAAGAAGACACTGATAAAAAGCTAGAGGAGTATAGAAAAATGATGGAAGCCTTGAAAGAGCAATATAGGACAAAAGAAGATTGCATGAAGCAGAGTCAAAGAGATATAGAGGAACTAAAAATCTCAACCACAAGATTGCAAACCCGTTTGAATGAAAGTGAAGACAGTTTCAGCTCTTGAAGAAAACATTGCAGCTAGTGAAAAAGTAAGAAAAGATCTGCTAAAAACAACTAACGCAAGGGAGATGGCTCAGTGGAATAAATGCTTCCCTAGGAAGTGCAAAGGCCTGAGTTCAATTCCCAGTTCAGAAAGAAAGAAAAACAACTAAGATGCAGGAAAAATGACTTATCATCTGCAAGACGATGCAAAGATGAACAACATGAGACCAATAGGCATCAACGAAAAAGAAACAGTCAATGGATGGAAAACATTACTACATGCCCATATCCTCAGGAAAGAGCAGTGGTAGCAATGCTGTTTTCACAGCAAATCAAGAATGATCAAAGGAAATAAACAAGGCCACTGCATATTGTTTAGGTAAAAATTCAACAGGAAGAGGTAACATTCATAAATATGTACTCACCAAATATGGGAGCACCGAACTATATAAAAAAAAAATCTTAATCAACATGAAAAATCTAATGCCAAATACCACACTCTTAACTGGAGACCTTAACAAAGCTCTATATATACATAATATATAATCCCAATACTCCTCAAACTCTTCAATGAAATTGAAAAGAAGCAATCCTTCCAAAACTATTCCTGCAGGCAAGTATTATACTGATACCAAAACCTTATCCTAAAAAGATAGGTCAAACACACAAAAATTTAGCGAAGAAGACTCAACTGAGCCGAGTTTGGAAAAAATGGACTTAGTGGATATATACAGACTGTTCCACCCAACCACAGCTGAATACATATTTTTCAGCTGCACATGGGCATTTTCTAAACTAAACCACATGATAATCCGTAGGTCATGCTTAAGTATATGTAAGAAAACAAATATTATCCCATGCATATTATCTGACCATAGTGCAATGAAATTGGAAATAAATGGCAAAAGAAACAAACAAAACAACATAAATACATGGAAAGTAAAAAACACCTTCTTCAGCAACCAATGGGTCACAGATAAAATTGAGAAGAAAATTAAACAATATCTATAAAATTCAATGAAAATTGAAGCACAACTTATCAGAATTTATGAGAAGCAATGAAAGTAGTTTTTAGAGGGAAATTTATAGTTGTGAACTTACACATTAGGGAAACAGAATGGAAACAAATAAATACCCCAATGCTGAACTTCAAACGTCCAGATATGGAAGAGCAAACAAAACCCAAAGCACAAAGACAGGAGGAAATGATAAAAATTACAGGAGAAATCAATGCAATCGAGATGAAGAAAACAACTCAAAGCATTAACAAACCAAAAAGCTTGTTCATTGAAAGATTAAATAAAATTGATAAGCCACCAGCTAACCTCATGAAAAAGTGGAAAGAAAAAACTCTAATGCAAGCAGTAAGGAATGAAACAGGTGTAATTACCCGACACAGTGGAAATTCAGAAGTTCATCAGTAGCTATTTTGAGAATCTACTCTCAAAGAAGAGAATATACAAAGAAATGGACAGATTCCTACAAAGGTACAAATTACCAAATTATGAAGGTATAAGAGCTCTCTGTAACCCAATAACAGCCAATGAGATACAAAGTGTAGTAACAAAAAAAAAAATCTAGCGACAAAGACAAGTTCAGGTCCTGATGAATTTACAGCTGAATTCTTCAAGAAATTTACATAATATATAATCCTGATACTCCTCAAACTCTTCAATGAAATTGAAAAACAGCAATCCTTCCAAAATTATTCCTGCAGGCAAGTAGTATAGTTGTACCAAAACCAGGGAAGGACACAATTAAAAAATAGAAGTATAAGTACAGGAATTCAGGGTAAATCCTGAGGGGATTTGACTGACTTTATCAGATACAAAAATTACATTTTCTGATATATACATCTTGCTTTATCTTGGTATTAACCATCCCACGTAATGGTATAAAAATAAGGTATAAAAAGTAAAGCCAGGCTGGGGAGATGGCTCAGTGCAATAAGCACTTCCCTGGTAAGCGCAAGGGCCAGGAGTTCAATCCCTGGTTGCACACACACAAAAAAAAGTAAAGCCATATTTATATGCTGAGCTGTAAAAGGTTCATGTCAAAAAACTGACATTACCATTCATGCCAAATAATGCTCTACTATCTTAAACTACTAGACTATATTGGATTACTTTGTTGAAATCATGCACCTATAATATATAAATGGCAATGGAATACTCATCTCTGACAAAAACTATGCAAAAATGGGGGATATAAATGAAGGACCATTTTGTAGTGAAAAATATATATACATAAAAAATAATTAGCAAAGATACAGCTACTTTCTCTTAGTTCAATGAGAAAAAAATTTTGAACTAATAGTGTTTAGACAAGATATCCTGTCTGCATTTTGTGCTATGAATAACAACTATGAAGACAACAATATGCAATGTATTAATTATTGTTACTGTCCTACTAATCTTTTTTGAATCTGTCTCATTGCTATTTCTTTCTCAATAAAATTAATATAAAAACTAAAAAAATCATCGTTGTTGACATTTTCTCTTTGGAGCCCCTAAATGCCCTATTCCAGTGAAAGAATAATACATAATGAAATACATCTGAAGAATAACCATTTCTCTCCTGTTCCTCCCTAATTTCCTTTATGTCTACCTAAATATCCACCAGTTCAATTATTTATTTTTTGTGTGACTTCAGCCAAAACTATCAGCAATACCATGGAGATTTTATTTATGAAAAGGAAGGTAAAGGTCATTGCTTTCTCACAAGATTTCCCTGAGAGCCAAGCATGGTGGCACAGTTCGGTAATCCCAGAACATATGGTCCAACCCCCAGAGCAGCTCAGTTCACAACTTGGGTAGCTCTATGTGGAAGAAGACACAGCAAGTCATTCTCACAGCCACCTGAACAGATTGCACGCCCGCACTTCTCCACGTTTCAGTTGAGCAGGGGCAGTACTCATGGTGACGATTCCTGTGACTTGCAGATACCTGCCACATGGAGTATGCAGGACTAATTGATTGGGTTGAATTTTGTCATTTGAAGTTTGTCAAATATTTTATTCTTTTGAATAAAAGCAGTGATTTAAAATTTTAAAAATTTGAGCAACATATTTGACAATAAAATATTTAATATATCAACTATCGCTTTTCTTAAATAATTTTATTGAGAAACAAATAGCAATGAGACAGTTTTGAAACAGATTAGTAGCACAATTTCAATAATTAATACATTGCATATTTTGTCTTGGCTGTTATTCATCAACAATTTCTCCGATTTCGATGATTTTTATTTAATCATAAATTAATTTTAATATTCAGACAAGTTGGTAACTCAGGAGACAGAATGTTTTTAACTCTATATTTTAGGGCTCAAATAAAAGGAACACATTCTTTCAGGCTTTCACAGAGAGCAAATTGGTCAAGCAATGGCTGTGACTCATCCACATGGCTGACACTGAGAAAGGATCTACAAACTGCAGTACAATTTCAGGATAAATACTGAGGGGATTTGACTGACCTTATCAGATGCAATAGTCACATTTCTTGTTATATACATCTTGCTTTCTCTTGGTCTTAACCATGCAGCAGAAAAGTATGAAAACTAAGTACTAAAAGTAAAGGCATGTTAATATGCTGAGCTGTAAAAGGCGCAAGTCAACAACTTCTGACATTGCCAGTCTTATGGAAAACCCACCATTATTGTGGACTACTGGATCATATTGTAATATTTTGCTGAATTGGGCGAGGGAGATAGCTCAGTAGAATAAACACCGGCTTGGCAAGTGCAGGGTCCTGAGTTCAATCCCTGGTACCACACACACAAAAAAGAATTCAAGAGTGTTTTGGGCTAGGGAGATGGCTCAATGGATTAGCACTTCCCTGACAAGCCCAAGGGCCTGAGTTCAATCCCCAGTTCTGCCAAAAAAAAAAAAAAAACCAAAAAAAAACACATATTTTGCTGAATTCACACAACTACAATATTTAAATGACAAAGGAATACCTATGTCTAGGTATTCCTAAACAAAAAAGGGGATACAAATGAACAACCATTTTGTATTTGCATATTCAAAATAGCATAGATATACAGCTACATTCTCTTAATTGAGTGAATTGAAAGATTTGTTCTAATAGTGTTTGTGGACAGGTTATCATGTCTGCATCTTGTACAATAAGTAACCATTAAGGCAACAATATGCAATGTATTAATTATTGAAACTATCTTACTAATTGGTTTTAAAACTGTCTCATTACTATTTGTTTCTCAATAAAATTATTTTTTAAGAAAGGAATAGCTGTTGACAGAATGATGTATAAACACACACACAACACACTTGAACTTCTTTATAAAATAAGAGTGCACTCAAATATATTCAGGACAGGTCAACTTATGTTGACCTGTTTAAATTTGTAATTATGAAAGATTAATCAAAAATTTTGTAGGTCAAATAGCAATGACCTCTTATAATAAGAATTTGAAAACCTAAAATCATCTTATTTGCAGTAATCAGTTTTGAGTGGAGCAAGCAAGTTGAGCAGAGTGTGAGGATTAGGCATAGTACAACAGAGGCTCAAAGCTTCCCAGGAACCCTACCCTCCAACTCTCTCCCACAAGGCCCCATGCAGAACCAAGTCCAAAACTTCAGAACAAGTCTGCCTGACTTTGACCTGGCAAGCAAACACAGAAACTCTCCTTTGTTAACATCAAAGGTAGCCTGCCAAGATTATCTTTCCCTCAGCTGTTCCAGCTCACAAGCACCCTTCTGTCTCCTTAAAAAGCCCTGTGTTTTGCCTTGTTCACTGCTGTCTCGGTGTGCTAAGCAGCCAGCCTGTTCGCTGCCCCCAATAAATCTTCTATATGTATCAGAAAGCTTGGTCTGGTCAATTGCATGGTTTTGTACCTAATGCTTACTATATTATGTAAAGAGGGAAACATCCTCAACATGATTAGGCATACATATAAGAATGCAGATGCAATGGATCATGCCATTACTACAGCACATGGGAGTCTGAGTCAGGAGGATCTCATTTTCAGCTGGAGCAACTCAATGGTTTAGTTAGATTCTGTCTCAATAACTTAAAGAAAGGCCCAGGATATATTTTATTGTCCTGGTCCTAAGTTCAATGGTCTGTACTAGAAAAGAAAGGAACAGCTATAAGCATGTTTCATGATGAGAAACCAAAAAAACTCCCTGAGTGGGATGAGGAAGTAGGAAGGGGGCCCTTGCCCAGCCTGCACAAATCCATCCCTGAATGCCTTGCCTGGTAAACTCACACACAAGGAAAGAGAGCAGCACAGGGTAGGAAGAAACAAATAGAAAGACCTCTGTGTGTGATGGCAGAAGAGTCTATATTGGAGAAATCCCAAAAGATTTGACTCAAAATTAAGAATTTCCCAAAACAAATATGTAGTTACAGCAAGGTTGAATCCAGGTTAATATAAAAGTCAGTGCATTATCTGAACCCAGAAGTAAACAGGGAGGTGACACAGTACCAGTTCTGTGCAGCCCCACTGAATCCGCTACGCAGCATGACACTGGCACTGTGAAGTTGTCCGTGAAGGGAAAATTGCATTACTCAGTCCACAGCACAAATCAAGATGGCTTTAAAAAGTAATTTTTCATGTCAATGTAGGTGGCCAATATCTGTAATCCAGCCCTGTAGGAGGCTGACACAAGGATCCTAAATTCAGAAGAAGACTGGGAAGTGCAGCAACTTAGGGAGACCCTGTGAAGTACCAGTGTGGGGAGCCCACCTCATTCTACTCCAGGAGAAACTTCATAGAGATCATGATGACGGCTAACGAGTTTCAGGGGCCAGAAGTTCTGTTAGGACATCATTTTTTAATTTTTATTTTTATTTATTTATTTATTTATTTATTTTACTTCTTTTCATGCTGGAATCCTATTTATTTATTTATTTATTTATTTATTTATTTATTTATTTATTTATTTATTTATTTATTTTTGTAATTTGAACCAACTCCTGGTTGTCAGCTAAAAAAAATGGAGCCTCTGTCAAGGGCACAGAGTGAGACCCTAACATGGTCTCTGGGGTGCAGCCTCATCTATGGACCTGGGCCATCATAGCTCCGGCACCCAGGAAAAGCCTGTAGAGAGACAGAGGGAAGCAGTGTGGTTCCTTGGGGGCAAGATTTCTGTGCAACACCTGCTAAGTTCTTGGGCCTTTGTGTCAGTTTCTAAATACAAGTGCAACTCTGCACCGTGTTTTCTTCTGTAACCTCTTGAAACTATCGGGTTTGTTTTCAGTACTTCACCACTCTGAGCAGTGACTACCATCCACTGTCTTTAATTCCTTGCAGCATCTTGAGCCCTTCTTGTGCTGTGATGAGACTCAAATAGCAGGATCCCAAGGACCACGAGGACCAGGCCAGCCAAGCCCATTCGGATGAGATTCCCCACAATGTAGTCCTGGGCATGGGGGGCTGCATTGGGGACAGAGAGATCACACAGTTCAGGACAAATGGCAGGGATTCTGGGGTCCCTTCCGTCCACCCAGACATCTGCCTGCACTTCACAGGAGTGGGCCAACTATGTCAAGTCCCATAATGAAGACAGTCCTGTCTCAAGCTCTGAGAGGTTCTGTAATGGGCAGATGGCATCAACAGCTCCTGAGCACCCAGTACATGGAGCAGGAGCTGCAGTGTTGAAGAGACACATGCTGTGCCTAATCTCCAAATCCTACGTCTCCTCCTGAGGTAACTCTGTGCAGTCCTGAGTGAGCCCTCTCCCTGGTATAGTGACATTCTTCTGGCTTTCATGAGATTTCTCAGGCTCCACGTATGCCATAAGTATGGAATTCCTGTCTGAGTTACATTAGAACAAATAACATTTCAGCCCTGAGAGCTTGGGATTCATGAGAGTAATGGTTTCTGAGTTCAAAAATAACTGAGCCCTTAGAGGCTTTCTGTTCTACGAAGGCCATGAGTGATGTGATCTGACTGTAATGGAGTGGGGCTTCCTTGCTTGGCCAATGCAGGATGCAGTCTCCAGGGTGCAGAGCTGCGAATATTTAGTCTTCTCTTTCTCTATGTGCTGTCTCCATGATTTCTGGACCTTAGACACCTTCACTCCTTTGACCAGGGCAGCGGTCACCTAGTCCTTAGAGCCCAGGACACCATCAGGCTTCCCAATGTCTCTTCCCTTATCCCCTGGTGACTGGTCTTGCCCTGAAAACTGCCTTTATATGAGCTGGACTCCTGTGTGTGTAAGGAAAGTGTCTTCACAGCCCATGTCGCAAGACCTGTAGTAGTGGCTCAGCAGAAGAGCTGATTGTCAGGAGGGGGCAGAAGAGGCAAGTGCTGGACCCAGTCGTATCCCTTAGTCCAGTTTGAATTCTCTGCTTCCACCAGTGGCTCCCTGTGTCTGCCTCTTTGGCTCAGGTCCTGGGAGACATCTCATGGGAGCATGGGCAAGGAGCTCCAGTATACATTAGCCTTCCCATGGGTAGAAGTTCCCTGTGGACCTCCCATCCTCCTCCCTGACATCCTGTGGCCTCAGCCCCTTGTGAAGTAAGAGCATAGAGTGATCTTGTGGGCTCACAAAGGACAGAAATAGAGACCCTCCCTGGATATGGAGTCATGACCTTGGCAATGTAAATGGTGCCATCCTGGGCCCTAGGTGATGCACAAGGAAGGAGAGGGGTGTGAGTGAGCCTGGGAAGTCTGACTTCCAGCCTCCTTCTAGACAACAGAGATGGAATCAATGAGCTATAGCGAAAGAATCTAGAGTTTCTGCTCTGTCTGGCACCTGTCCACTGTCTCTATCACTGCGCAGAGGAACAGGTCCCATACAGTGTGGTTTTCTAGAGGCTTCCAAGGGAGGCCACCTCTCCAGGGCTCACAGTGAGGTCAGCATCAAAGGACATCATAGGACAAAGCCAGGCCTCCACTTTACACTTGGAGACAGTGATGCCAACAGAGGACTGGCTGGTCTGCGTGCCTATCTTCAAAGAAGCTTCCCTCATATCCACAGCTCAGACACTACCCTTGACTCACCCCACATTGCCCTCGCTCACCAGGCTAGGGTCCAAGAAATGGAGGGAAGGGCTGATTCTCAGGGCCTCCTTGGAGGAGAGGGAAAGTGAGGGGCTAGTTTCCCTGCTCCCCACTTCAGCTGTTGCCAACCTCCAGGCTGGAACTATATATCTCCCTCAGCTCTGACACCACCCAATGAAGCCTAGATTTCAAGCCTTGGGGTCCAGGCTCCTTTCCAACTTCTCTATTCCTGGACACCTGTAGAGCCCAGACTGAAACTAGGACTGAGATATACTGAACATCTCCATGCCCCCTGGACACAAGATGTTGGGACAAAGCTCATAAATCTCCTGCTTTGGAGCTGGGTGCTGAGGGTGGGGATGAGGCTCACACTAAGAATAAGTATCAAAGGGCATGATGGGCTGCCTGAGGATGGACTCCACTCTCTCCTACTTCTGTGCTGTACCTTTTGCACATTGGCCACATGCTAGAGAGGATGGATCATTGGAGATCGTAGGTCTAGGAACAGTTCACTCTGCCTGGTTCTCCAAGAGCTGCTCAAACCCACCTAGCCCAAATCTGCAGAGAGAAATGGTGAGAGGATGCCTGTACTAAGCCATGGTGAGGTCACAGGCAGCGCACCTGATACTGTGAGCTCCAGGGATGCACTGGATTGTGACAGCAGGTATAGAGAGGAATTCTGAGAGCCATAGCATCTGTAGGTCCCCCCCCCCCAGAGCTGAGCTCACAGCTCCAAAGAATTCTGCCTGGGGGTGCTGAGCTTGGGAACTGTGATCTCAGATGCAATGGGGGATTGGTTGTCCCCTCCTTGGACAGAAGGAAAGTGTCCATTGGGCTCTGTGACTGAGACAAGGTCACATTCTTTCCTAAGGACACAGTTCATTCCAGATGCACAGAGAGGCAGGGTGTCACAGGGAGCTGTCCTGTAGAGAAAGTGGGCAGAAATGGGTAGCACCCACTTTGATGTGAGCTAAGGTTCAACAGGGATATTTGTGTGGACCCTTGGTCTCTGTCTCCGTCTCCTCTGGCTACCTCTCTTGCCCTATCTTTTCTCTCTCCCTCCCTACCACCGTAATCTTGTCACCTTGGCCATCAAATCCTGGGCTTTTTCAGCTTAGCCTGTACACAGTCTGGGTCCCTGGCCTGGCCCTGGTCTCCTCGGCTGGGATCAGTATTTCCATGGGATCACTAGAGGCTGACCACTCGGAGGACATGTTATGTCCAACATAGCATCTGTAGTGGCCCTTGTAAGAGGCCCAGAATGAAGTCAGCCTGAAAGAGAACATCCTGGGGCTGCTAACCAGAGTACTTGGGGAGGTCACCTGTCCCCTTTTCGGCAGAGTGAATCTGTCATAGAAGGTCAGAGCAACACTGGAGGGTCAGGTTCTACCCAGGGGCCAGGACAGGGCTCTGACGGGTCTGGAGGGAGGGGTTCCTCGACAGCCCTGGAGAGAAAAGAAACCAGGCTGAGGGGCTGGTGCTGGCCACACCCCTGGCCTCTTGTCCTTCCCTGAAGATCTCCCTATCATAACGAGGGTTCTAGCTCTGTAGCTGTCCTGATCCAACCTCCTCCTGGGGATCAGTTATTAATACATTCAGACATGAGCAGGTCAAGGGAAGGACTTCCTTACCTGCGACCAAGAGCTCCAGGACATCACTAGTCTCTGACCACACCTGGGGTTTGTCACTGTAATAGCCATAGCATCTGAATATCTACCTTTGCCTGGGAGTCACGGGGCCCACAGGGTACCTTGCCTGGAAGTGCCCCCTGGAGCCTTGCTGTGATTTCAGTGTCCAAGACAGCTGGTCTCCTCCTTCCTCAGTCAGATTGAACCTGTCAAATCCTACTTGGAGGGCGACATTCTCTCCTGAGATCACCACAGCTATGGGTAGGCCTGAGAGGCTGGGTTTGCTGTAGACTCCTAGGAGAAGAGGAACATGTGAAATGGACTTACACCTCCCACACAGTGAGACAGGGGCACTCCTGGGAGCAGATCCCTTCCTGAGAGCAGACCCTAGGATGTGGACCCTGAATGTCATCTCACCTGTCACCACCAGCTCCATGGGCTCACTGAGCTCTGACCAGCCAGAAGAGGTTTGGTAGTAACAGCAAAGTTGCCCTGCATGCTGCTCTGTCATGAATGGGATGGAGAACTTGGCCTTGTTCCTGAATTCCTGTGATGTTTTTCTTGAGCACGGCACTCGGCTTCATCTTTGTACAGACCATATTCCCTGGCCCCTGGAGAACCCGCACACCAGAGAGTCACAGGATGCTCCCATGGTATCAAAGATCCTGGCTCAGCCCAGAGCCTGGGTTTGGGGAGGGTCCCTGCAGGGATATCACAGCTGGATCCTAGGACCTTCCTCCTCCCCTTATGTACCAGCTACGAGCCCCAAGACACTTTAGAACTCCCAGCACCAGCCTCCACCTGCTGTGCTCAATCGTCACTGCCCACAGTGGCCACTTTTTCCCAGGATGAGTAATGATCCAGGGCAACTAGGGACACACTCACCCAGTTGCAATCCAGTTCTCATGCCCAGAACCAGACCTGGAAGAGAGTTCTCTGTGAGGGGTTCTTCAGGAAGCCTGAGTGGCTCCTCTCCTGCTCACAACCTCCTGAGCCTCTGGTCTTCTGATGGAAGGACATAACTTTGGGGCTCCAGATTAGGGGTTCTGATCTCCACATTCACTTCTCACCAGTACAGAAGAGGAGGGCTGTGAGTGTAGCAGTCATGGTGCCTGCTGCTTTCAGGGGACACTGTGTGACAACACAGGTCCTGACAGTTTCACAGTGGGGATTGTTTTCTGCTCTTTATAGGTTGGTCACACCAGGAGCCCCACAGGAAATGTAACTGACATTTTCAGTCACACAGTCTGTTTATCCCAGGGCAGAACTGGCTGGGCTCCAGGCTGATGTGGAGTGCCCCTTCTTTCCAAGAGCTCCGGATTGATCGTCATGTCATTAATACCAGAACACAGCAGTCAGTAAACCCCAAGCCCTCCCAAGCCAACCCCTTGCATGGCATGATTACCCTGGGCTGGTTCTTCCTCTCGCAATCTCCCATAGTCTCCTCCCTCCTTCAGCCCATCCATCGGCACAGAAGAGTCATCCTCCCAATTGAAGTCCTCTATGTGGAGGTACTCCATTTCCACTAGAGATGCTCCAAGGAAGCGCAGAATCCTGTTGCAAGTGGATGCAATCAGAGATGAGCTGAGACTTGACTGCAGAATTCTCCATGAAGGTCAAGGACAGAGGAGAGACCCCAAAGCACTGGACAGCTCACATTGTATTAGGAAAATGAGTGATTAGGAAGGAGTGAGGCAGTGATTCTCCTGTAAGAAAGGAGATAACATAGCAACAGAATTGAAAATCATCTCTGACAAGAGTAAAATTGCTCTGTTTTGCATTTCTCTAGTTCCTTACAGTTGCTTGAGCAATTGTGTTTGAAATCTTTCTTTCTTTCTTTCTTTCTTTCTTTCTTTCTTTCTTTCTTTCTTTCTTTCTTTCTTTCTTTCTTTCTTTCTTTCTTTCTTTCTTTCTTTCTTTCTTTCTTCATTACTGTGTACTGAACTTTGGACCCTGCACTTGCCAGACAGATGCTTATTCTGCCAAGTTATCTCCCCATCCTTTGATTAATTGTTCCTTTGAAGTCTTGCATTTTTTACTCTTATCAAATTTAAAACATAAATTTCTGAGTATAAACTTCCTTGCTTCTTTTGCTTTATGCGTATCTTATTTTATTTTAACTTGATGGTCTTGGATAGAATTCAGACCTCCAAGAATCCTATGAAAGTGCTCTTCTAGTGATCTATAATCAAAATCATTTTCAATTTTAAAAAAATAATACATACTTATTTTATTTATTCATTTTTCAGAACCAAGAATGCAACTCAAGAATTCGCGCATGCCAGGCAGGGGTTGTGCCCCTGACCTATAACGTCTGCCCCTATTTTGAAACTGTTCATTGCTGTAGCATTTACTTAAGGTACTCAGCATGACCCTGCCTCCGCTCCTCCCCAGGTCTCCTGTAGATTCATACTTTCTGGTTACTGTGAGTGTCACAGAAGACAGGTTGCACTTTACACAGTCCATTCTCCCCTCATGAATCCACCTAAAGAGCATTAAAGGAGTCTATGTCTTATTCCTTGCTACACATTGTGTTATTGCTTAATTTACATATTTTAAGTCAGTTATCTAATAACACATTTTTATGTAGTTTGGTACAAGACTTCACTACACAGCTGGACAAGTAGTGATCCTCCTGTTTTCACTATCCCCAGGGTTAGGATTAGAGGTGTGTGCCACCTGGAATGTGGTCCTGGGGATGGAAACTCAGCCCCTGTGTGTGCTTAAACAGGAGCTTGCTCTGCCAAGCTATCTCTGCAGCACTGATAGCATATTTTACAGCTATAGTTTTTTGCAATTTTTTTTGCTTTTTTTGTTTTTTAGACAGAAACTCATAATAGTCAGATTTGCAGATTTCTAATGTGTCCCAGGCTGGCTGGAGTTCAAGGTGATACTTTACTTCTGCCTCTTCTGTACTGGAATTATAGATTGGTGAAAACCTGCTCAATAGCTCTAGGTGATATTATTTTTTTTATTAATTTCATTGAGAAACAAATAGCAATGTGACAGCTTCAAAACCAACTATTAGGATAGTTTCAATAATTACTACGTTGCATATTGTTGTCTTGTAGCAGTTATTCATAGTAAAAGATGCAGATATGATATCCTGCCCAAACACTATTGGTGCAAATCTTTCTTCTCACTGAATTAAGAGAAAGTAGCTGTATATCTATCCGAAATATTTAGTATATACAGAAACAAAATGAGGGTTTGGAGAAGGCTCAGTGGAATAAGTGCTTCCCTGGCAAACACAAGGGCCTGAGTTCATACCCAGGTTCCACAAAAATTCACACCTAGGTTCCACAAAAAAAAAAAAAAATACAAAATGGTCCTGCATTTATATCCCTTTTTTTATTAGTTTTGTCAGAGTTGGGTATTCTATTGTCATTTTAATATTATATGTACCTAGAATCAGCAAAATAATCCAATAATACTCCATAATAATAGTAGGCTATCCATAGGACAGGCAATGTCAGAAATTGTTGACTTGAGCTTTTCATAGCACAGCATATTAATATGGCTTTATTTTTTATACCTCATTTTTATGCTTTTCAGTTGGATGGTTAAGATCAAGATAAAGCAAGGTAACAGGAAATGTAACTTTTGTATCACACAAGGTCAGTCAAATCTCCTTAGGATTTACCCTGAAATCCTGTACCTTAGTTTGTAGATCCTTCATCAGTGTCAGCCATGTGGATGAGTCCTGGCCATTGCTTGACCAATTTGCTCTCTGTGAAAGCCTGAGAGAATATTTTGCCTCCATGTGACTCTTCTTAAGCACACTCTACATCATTGATCACTTTCCTCTGTGGCCCCATAATCTCCTTGATCAGAAAATTTGGGACAGAACTGAATCACAGGATGATACAGTGCAGGATTTCCTATGTCCTTACTCCTCACTGACTTTGAAAGGCTATGGCCATATGTTAGATGTCCTTGCAACTCTTCTTTTCCTCAAATTTTTGGTCTGCAAACTTAAGTTGTTAACGCACCAGAAGAAAAAATTAATGATATTATTACCCTATAATATAGGCAGTTGAGCTTGACCTCATTATCTGTCTGAATATCAAACATCTTAGACATATCATGGGACAGGTATTTTCCATCAATTGTTGATATGTTAAACTTCAAATCCCCACAGAATGTGAAGAAAAAATATTTTAAAAAATAGTTAAAAAATACATATTTTTACACAGAAATTTAGAAATCTAACCATATACAACAATGTAGCAGGACAATCCTATGACTTATTTTCTTGTCCCTTGTTTTCATTTATTACCCTTTTTTAAAACAAGCATTTACTTGAGAGACAGTATGGCAGCAATTCTTATGACACGTATTTAGAAGAGTAGAATGACAGGCATTCCGATCATGACGCTAGTATTACCCAATGTTATCTTCATTGGGTAATACTAGTTGCTTAGTTCACAGGTATCAGCATATATAGTTAGTCGAGGTGAGAATACTACCAATTAACTGCTATTTTCAGAAACCTGCTGAAGATTCTCAGGATAGTTGCCTTAACCATCTTTTGCATATAAATGTAAAGTTTTGCCCCTGCCATGTTTTCTAGTTTTTCTCTTTTCCCTTTCTTCATTGTTTAATCCTTAAGTTCTCAATTTTTGCTAAGTAATACTCCCTGGTACAAAAATATCACAGCTTTTTTAACCATTCATCAGGTGATGGGCATTTTGCTTGTTTCCAAGATTTGGCTATCACAAATTATGCTGCACTAAACATATATGCACATACATAACTATGATACGATGTTTTCAGTTCCTCTGTGAAAATGCCCAATAAAGGGATAGCCGGTTTGAATGGGATTTCTAGTTCTAGTTTTTAAGGAATCTCCACACTGATTTCCATAATTGTTGCACCAGTCTACATTCCCACCAGAAGTGGAGAAGGGTTTCTTTTTCCCCACAGCCTTTCCAGCTTTGGTTGTTGGTTGATTTGTTTAATCATAGCCATTCTTTTTGGCTTGAGATGGTAAAGCAGTGTTGATTTAGTTTGCATTTTTCGGATGTCCAGTGGTCTGGAGCATTTTTTTTCATATATTTATTTGTTTCTATAAGTTTTTCCTCAGAGCAATGTGTGCTTATCTCAGATGCCCATTTTGCGGTTTGGTCATTAAATTTTGGGATGCTTATATTTTTTGCTCTTCAAAAATTCTATATTGAAGATATTTATTCATAGTTAAGTTTTTTTTTTTTCTAATTTTCATGGGTTATCTTTTCACTGGGTTGGTAATTTGTTTTGACATCCAAAAAACTCTCAATAGGAGGATGCTCTAGCCATTAATAATTTCAATTATTTCCCGTGTAGTTTTATTTTTCCTCATGAACTGTTGCCTACTCCTGTGTTTTCAAGATATCCATCCACCTACTTCCACTTTCAAGAGATTTAGTGTTTCTCTTTTAATGTTTAGTTCTTTAATCCATTTTTACTTTAATTTAATGCATGGTGATAGACCTGGATCAAATTTTAGTTTTTGGCATATAGGGAGCCAGTTTTTCTAGCACTTTTTGTTAAGAAGATCTTTCTGCCAGTAATCATGTTTGGCCCCTTTGCCAAAGACAAAAGGTGTGAGTGTATTTGTAGTTGCACCTGAATTTTCTAATCTAAGCCATTGATCCTCAGGTCTATTTTTTTCCAATACTATGCTGATTTTATCACTGTAGCTATGTAGCATATTTTCAGTCAGGAACTGTAATACCTTCTGTCTTTCTTTTGGTACCCAGGATTGTCTTTGCTATTGTAGGATTTTTCTTGTCTAATTAAACTTTAGGAATGATTTCCTTATGTCTGTGAGTTATGTTGGTGGTCTTTTGATAGGGATGGCATTAAATATCTATAACAATTTTGGGATTATGGTCATCTTCACAATGCTGGCCATTCTTATCTAGGAACAAGGAAGTGCTTTCCATTTTCTGAACTCCTCTACAATCTTTTTTCACAATAGTGTAAATTTCATTGAATACATCTTTATCTTCTTTAGTCAGATTAATTCCTAAGTATTTCATTTCCTGGGGGCTATTGTTAGAGATATTGTTTTTCTAATTTCTCTCTTATTTTAATTGTAATCTATGTAGATGAATGTTATTAACTTTTGGGTATTGACTAGTATCTTCCTATGCTACTGAATTTGTGTATTAATTCTAGTAGCTTATGGGGAGAATTTTTTGAGTCTTCAAAGGAGAGGATCATGTTATCTACAAATAACGACAGGTTAACTTCTTTAACTATTCTTATTCCTTCTATTTCTCTCTTCTCTAATGAATGAAGCTAAAGATTCCAAAACTATATTGAATAGTTATGGAACAGTGGTGATAGCTGACATCCATGTCTTGTGCCTGATCTGAGAGTAAAAGATTTCAGTTTTTCCTCATTTACAATTATGTTTGCAGTTACATTCTCATAGATGGCTTTTGTCAGATTGAGGTAGAGGCCACCTATTACAATTCTCCTTAGGACTTTGAACATGAATGAGTGCTGGACTTTGTCCAAAGTATTTTCTGCATACAGTGAGATGATCGTATGGATTTGTATTTGGCTCTGTTTATATAGTGTATTACATGTACTGATTTGTGTATGTTGAAACATCCTTGCATTCCTGCGATGAATCCCATCTGGTCATGTTAGATAATCTTCTTAATGATTTGCTGTACTTTATTTACTAGGATTGTATTGAGCATTTTTGTATCTATATTCATGAAAGAGATTGCCCATAGTTCTCTTTTTTTAGCTCCATATTTCGCTGATTTTGGTATCAGTATAATACTTGCTTCCAGAAATGATTTTGAAAGAATTGTTTCCTTTTCAATTTCACTGAAAAGTTTGAGCTGTTTTGGGATTATGTCTTCTATAAATTTCTTGTACTATTCAGCTGTGAATCATCAAGACCTAGACTTTTCTTTCTTGGTAGATTTTTTATTGCATTTTGAATTTCCTTGGCTTTTATTGGAATATTGAGGGTTCTTATATCTTCTTGATTCTGTTTAGGTAATTTGTACCTTTCTTGGAATATGTCCATTTCTTTTGTGTCTTCAATTATGTGAGATTAAAGATTCTCAAAATAGTTATTGATGTTGCTCTGAATTTCCACAGGGTCTGTAATAATTTTACATTTCTCATTCTTTATTAATGAATTTGAATTTTGTCTTTCCTCTTTTTGATGGGGTTTGGTAGGGGCTTATAAATCTTTTTTAACTTTTCAAAGAATCCTGTTTTTAATTCGTTAATCATTTATATTGTTTGCTTTGTCTAGATTGCATTAATTTCTGCTCTAATCTTCAAACTTTCCTCCATCTTCAGGATTTTAGTTTGGTTTCCTCTATTTTTCTAGATATTTACAGTGCAGCATTAGGGTATTTATTTGTTCCCATTGTGTTTTCCTAATGTGTGAGTTCACAACTAGGAATTTTCATCTATGAACTGCTTTCGTTAGTTACATCACATAAATTTGGCCAAGTTGTGCTTGAATTTTCATTTGCTTTACAAAGATTGTTTGATTTTATTTTTAACTGATTGGTTGTGGAGGCAGCTTTTGTTAAATTTCCATGCGTTTATGGGTTTTTTTGTGGTTTATTTTGTCATTTACTTCCAGTTTCATTGCACTGTGGTCAGGCTGTTTGCATGGGATGATTTCTGTTTTCTTGCATAGACTTAAGCATGACCTGTGGAGTAGTACATGGCCTATTTTAGAAAATGTACCTTATGCAGCTGAAAAAAATGTATATCCAGATGTTGTTGAGTAGAACATTGTACTTTAGTCCATTTTTTCAATGTTCTGGTTCAGTTCTCTTACTTCTTTGCTAATGTTTTTCTCTGTTCCACCTAGTTTTGGGGATGTGGGGCCATTAAGGTCTCCTGTTAAGATTGTGGTTTGGATATTAGATTTTTCATGTCCATTAAGATTTTTGTTATATAGTTGGGTGCTCCCATGTTTGGTGTATAGAAATTTATGAGTGTTACCTCTTCCTTTTGAATTTTTCCCCTAACCAGTATATAATGGCCTTCTTTATTTCATTTGATAATTCTTGGTTTCATGTTGAGGCTGTCTGAGAACAGGATTGCTAACCTTGCTTTTTTTCTGAGGTGTTTGGGTGTGTAAGTATTGTTTTCCATCCTTTGACTTTCAGCCTATGTATTTCTTTATGTATTAAGTGTGTTTCTTGTATGCATCTTATAGTAGGATTTTGCTTCCTAATCTAGTGTGCCAGTCTATGTGTTTTAATTGGTGATTTGATTCCACTTATATTGATGGTTATAGTTGAGAAGTATTGACTTATGACTGATGTGTTATTTACCTCTGGATTATACCCCTTTTCTCCTGTTTAATTGTTTGCCCTACTCCATTCTAATATGTGGAGATGTGGTCATTTTCATCCCTCTATAGAATATCATTTAGTAGTCTGTGAAGGATTGGCTTTATCATCTTGAAATTCTTTATTTGTTCATTGTCATGGAAGTATTTCACTTCTCCATGAAGAGTGAAAGATGGTTTCAGAGTGTGGCAGTGTCAGCTGGAATTTGTATTCTTGGAGGACTTGTTCTTTGCTCCATGGTCTTCTTGACTTGATGTATTGTGTGGAGAAATGTGCTGTTAGTCTGATGTATTTTCCTTTAAATGTGATCCTTTTCTTTTCTGTAGTGCTTTTTAGTATGTTTTTCTTGTGCTGGATTTCTGGGACCTTGATTATTATATGTCAGGGTGTGTTTTTAGTTGGGTTCATATTATTTGGAGTTCTATGTGCTTCAGATAACTGAATGTCAGATTTAGAAAGTTTTCTGCTATTACTTGTGCCAGATTCTGTTTTCTGTATGGAAAGTTTCTCATCAATAGCCTTGTTTTTTTGTTTTGTTTTGTGAAACCGGGGATTGAATTCAGGCCCTGTCACTTGCCATTGAAGCACTTATTCCACTGAGCCATCTCCTTGGCCCCATTCCAGATTCTTTTTATATCATTTGTATTGACTCGTTTCTCATTGATGCCGATTTGTCTTATATTGTTCATCTTTGCATCCTACTGCAGATTTAGAATTATTTTTTCCTGCACCCTAGTTGTTTTTAAGGGATCTTTTCTTACATTTTCAAGAGCTTCAATGGTGTCTTCAAGATATGACATTCTGTCTTCATTTTCATGTTGCCAGCTTCTGATTGAGGTTTTACTTTCTTGTATATCTATTTGACTGCTTCATGCATCTTATTTCTTTCTTATATTGGTCGTTCAAGGATTCCTTCATTTTTATATTCTCCTTTATTTTTTATCAATGTCTTCTTTAGAAGCACTTAGTAATTCTTTCACTGTAGTTATGATTTATTTTTCTACATTTGATTGCCTCTATACCTTTCTGCAGTTGTTTCTTTGCTTTGGCGACTATTAATTCAGAGGTTTCAGTTGTGCAATTTCTACTTTCCTCTATGCTACTGTCTTCTGCAGCTGTTCTGGCTGGGCTCGAGCCTGAGATTGCATTTTTCTCCTTATTCTTGTTATTTTATACAGTACTGTCCCTTGACCTTTGGTGTGGAAATTTAGTGCAGTTATTACCTTAGCAACTGCTGAAATTCTTACCCAAAAGAGATTATGTGGTTAAGGCAATTACAGTTTTGTGTTTGCAGAACTACAATTAGGAAAGCTAACAATGGGTAGTGATATTTAGCAATGGACAAACATTTGTAACTAATAGGTTTGCATTTTAGTCCATCAGTGAAAACATGTTTGTGTAGCTAAGAAGATATTTGAGTGGGAATTTTTACTTAAGTTATTTCCCCTAAATTCTGTGTGATCACCTCCCGTTGATTTACATTGGGTGTTCCAGGCAGACTAGCTCACTCAGGTTACCTGTTGCTCCCTCTCTCAATCAAAAGAGAAAAAGAGAGGATGCTCTCATAGATCTGGGTCTAACAAAGTGTTTCAGCTTACCAGGTCTTGACCTACTAAATTTGAACTCACCCAGATGTGCCTGGCTTAGTTTGGCTCTTGTGCTCAGCTTTTTCCTGCTAGAACCCATGGAAGTGAACCTGCTGTGTTCCTCTGGCAAGATTAGCTGGGCGAGTCTGGATCCTAGCTTCTCTGCAGGTAGTTCAACTGCAGAGTTTCACACAAAGCCTGTCTGATTGAGGAGTTTCTGGCAAGTGTGGTGATGGTACACACACACACACACACACACACACTGAGCCTAAGCTCTGGCTATAAAGGAATCTGAGGAGCAGTGAGAAGCAGGCAGATCTCATACATGTGCCAGGCTTGGATAACTACTATGAAGATAACAATATGCAATGTATTAATTATTGAAACTGTCCCATTAATCGATTTTGAAACTGCCTCGTTGTTATTTGTTTCTCAATAAAATTTATTTAAAAAATGGAAAGCGATCTCTGTACTTCTTTTATGAAGACCTTTATTTTTCAATGTTCTCAAGTTTATATTAACTATTAAATTTGCAGCACAAGTTTATATTTATATTGTTTTACTAAAATTATTATTGGTTATTATTACTATTGTTTCATACTTTCTTACTTTGTCAACTTGATGTGATTTTATGCAACCACAATTCATAGAATTTTTTATTTTTTTTTGCTTACATTTTTTATTGAACATTCTCATTTACTTTAATATTCAGATGCTTCATAAACTCAGTCTATGCCTTTTTTGATAATGAAAGTTTACCACATTGCTATTTCCTTGGCTGAGTAGTGTTTAGTTGTTAAATGCTCAGATATCTTAGTGCAGCTCCCTTGGATCGTAGGATGAGGAGATTCTAGAATCCCTTAGGGTCCCACACAGCACCACAAGGCTCTCTGTGACACTCAGCTGAGTGTGCTTGGGGCAGCTCCTGTCCCCTCTGAGGCCACCATGTGCCAATGCAGATTCTAAGCTTTCTGTTGGGCTCAATGATGAAGAAGTGGGAGCACACACTGGGCATCAGTTGGGGCTCCTCCTCCTGGCTGGAGAGGGCTGCATTTTATTCAGGTTTGAGTTTGAGGCTGTTCAGCTATGCTTAGGTCATTCTCTAGGAGCTTTCAGAGTCAGTTGTCTTGGTGAACAAGAGTGGGGAACATAATGAGGGAGAAGCCTGGGAAAGCTTGGGGGCATGCAAGGGGTAGAACTCGTCTCTTGTCGCTCTGTCTGTTCTGTCCAGCAGGTCTGTTGTTCAGGTCAAGGGGAATGGCACTGGCATGGGGGAATCAGGGGAGACTCCAACACAACTCCATCTGGAGAGCTGCCCAAGCGTCTGCCTGATTTCTCATCCTGCAGAAACAGGAAGTGGAGCAGACCTCTCTCCCATCAAGGTTTTCTCTTTCTACCTTGGCTGTCTGGAGTGTTTTGCTACAGTAGCAACACACCCATTGAGTCAGCAGCTGACAAAATGTGCACTCTATGCTGTGCTGAGATTCCTATCTCCCATTTAATGGTTTGCTTCTAGGAACCTGAAGGAGGACACTCACCACCTGCTTCAGAGTGAGGCACCGCAGCTGTTCACACACCATCCTGATGGATGAGAGCTCCCCTGGCTTCACTGCCCAGGGCATGGGCTGGGAATGAAGAAAGCGAGGCCCTGGGTAAGTAGGCAGTGACAGGCCCTGCTCCAGGAGTAGGTCTTCTCTCTGTGTGTGTTTTACCATCTGAGTGCTCACATGTGTTGGATGACAGTGAGAGTTGGTAGCGTTCACCTCTGGGAAAAGTGGCTGCTCTTGCTACCTCATGATGCACTCCCTGGAGGGCTGAAAGCTTGGTTGGGACTACAGATGATCCACCTGCCTGGGGCCTGTATTGGGTGGAGGAGAAGGAAAAGTGCTGCAGGGCATCGCCACAACTGGGACAGCAGCATTCTCCAATTTGCAGTGCCCAGGGAGTAGTGATTGTGTCCTTGTCATGCCTGAAGAAGGCACTGTGCAAGGGAACAGTGCTGAGACAGCATGGAAGTGTGGCTCCCTCTCAGCTGCCCCAGGCAGGGTGTCACTGTCCTGTGTGTGTGTGTGTGTGTGTGTGTGTGTGTGTGTGTGTGTGTGTGTGTGTGTGTGAAGAGCCTCTATTAACTGGGAAAATGACTCGAGCTTAGGAGAGATCCTGAGAGTGAAACTATCCTGTGGCCATGGGGTGTGCATTTTGGTTGCTCAGGAGGCTCAGTGTCTTCAAGCCAGGAAGTGCAGGGACACAGCTGACCCTTGCTGTCTCTGTTCCAGACTGAATCTCCACACAGTTCAGAGCAGCCATCAGGCCATGGCAGTCATGTTCTGAAGCACAGAGCTGTGTGTCCAGAGCTCTAGAAGGAGGAGGAAAACCTGAACTGGAAAGAGCATCATGGGGTGGGTGGATCTGGAATGGTCCCCAGGCACACAGGGATCTGGAATTTTCCCCTAGGAGCAGTTCTATAGTTGGCCCAGGAGAAAAATTTAGAGATGTAAGGAGGAGGAGGAGGCAGTAGACAAGCTAGGGTGCTGGTGGGGAGTCCAACTGGGATCATGGAGAGAGCTTAGAGGATCAGAAAGCTGATGTGCAAGTGGAGACAGAGAATGTTATGCCCATGAGGCTTCAGATGGACACAAGGACTATCCTGGGAAGTGAATTAAAGACGGCTTTTTAAAATAATTGGGGAGCTGTTGTCTTTTTTTGAAAAACTAATATTAAATAGTACATTACTCACCAAAACTTAAAGTACTCTATAAATGCTGAGAAAAACCTCCTCTATGATCAAAAGAATATATTAGGAAATTTAGAGAAAAGATCCAACAGAGAGCACTGAAACAGATTATGAATGAATTCCTTCCACAAATAGTTTTGATCGCTGTATTTTCAGGTCAGGTTATTGCTGTATATGGGGAAGAAGATAATCTTTGCAAACCTTCTACACAAGGAAAGTTGGTTAACACATTTTTCCCACACACAGTCTTTTGCAGCCGCACTTGAATATACAATGGAAGTGTTGAGTGCAGAACATGTGAAAGATTTGTTATAGCACAATTTGTCATTTATTCTTAATCAATGTTGAAAAAATAAACCCCCTGATATGTAAGTTTGAGGGGCTGGGTGTGCTGCACAGCAAAACTAAGAGTATTTGTTGCTGGTGCAAATTCCTCTTAGCACCAGGCAAGCTTCACCAGGCCAAGGTGTAACAACATCTGGGAGAGAAAGTCTGTGGACATCTCTGTGTGTCTCCTTACACCGTCCTCTTGCAGCACCAGCAATGTGTGTTCTACAGTATGCATGGAGTCCCTCACACTCCCAAAATCACTGTATAGTGGGTATCCCACAGTCCAGGGTCTCAGCCAACAGAGGAACTGCCATCCCGTACTTCCCAGCAAGAGTGGGCTACATTAGAGACTCCTAGGATTCAAACAATCTTCCTGTCAGATTCTCACATCAGTACCATTACCCAGACCATGTCACTGAAACCTACTGGGGAAGATATTCTCAAAGCACACCTGACTCAGAGAGGAGAATGGCAATCACTGGGCCTCAGAGCAAGGATGTCCCAGGAATGAGAGACCAGACAGATCCAGTACTCAACAGTGTGTGCTCTAGACACTACAGTTTCCATAGACCTCCTAACTGAGAGGGAGAGAGCAAGGTCCTCCTGTGAAACTGTCCAGACTGAGACGCTCGAATACAGGGAATTCCATGTGCAAGAACACAACGTGCTAATTCCCACAGCTAGGGAAACCCTCTTTCAGAATAGAAGCTGGACTTGTTCTGCACAGAACATGATTTCGGGGAAAGAGAGGGCTTAAGGTGCCCTGGGCTGGTCTGCAGTAACCAGCAACCAGAGCCACAGTATGCAGAGAGCGGCCAGTGCTCACTGTGCACAGGGTCTGGACTGGAGAACAGGTTTCCAATCTCAGTGCTTGGGCAGTCTCTGTTCCAGGAGTTTCTGAGAGGGCAGCAGGTATGAGGTTCTGCTTGTTACCTGACAGCAGGAGACAAATTCAACATCACTATTATTAGCTGTGAATATCTCAGGTAAGACCCAGCTCTGTGACAAAGTGGACCTATATTTCTAAATTCCCATCATTGCTTGCAATAGAAGGGAAGTTGTCAAGTGAACAGGCTGAATTAATGCATTTCTACATTGCACCCTCCACTCCTGTGTGGCCTGTGAAGCACTTATACACTGGAAATATGAGACGTGTGCTGAAGTTTTGATTTTACTCATTGTAATTTACTATAAGTAGAATGTGTTGCAAAACACTGGGCTATTTGATAGCTCAAATACACAGTACAGTTCTTCACCTGCAAATTTCATGAATGGGCTGATCACCCGCATCAGGCACTCAGGATTATGTTGGGAGAGTTGCAAAATATTCAGTCACAAGCAGTGTGAACTCAAGGGTGGTTCGTGTCCTCAGAAATCTATGATCACTAATGGAGTCCCCAGAGGCTGTGCATTGCTAATGGGCTCTGGAGTATTAAACAGCATCCCTCCCTGTGCAGATTCAGTAGGTACCACATCCAGAAGAAGCATAACCATGGAGAAAACCTGCCTGGACAGGTCCAGGTCCTTGCCTGAGGTCCTCTGTGGGCTCAGAGAATGGGCGCCTGGCTTCCCTGTGGGCTTTGTGGATGGATGAAGATGTATGTGGTCTCAGGTCTTTGTCTCCTCCTATGTCTCTTTGTAGTCAGGGTCCTCATCTGAGGAATTAGAGGGATTAGAGCCCAACCCTGCACACATAAAGGCAGGACCCTTGGATGTGTGCAGGTTGGTACCTATGGGGAGTTGGTCAGCTTCAGGAGCTCCTGAGTTAATCACCATTTTGTCTTCTGTGGACTCTGGTGCCATGTTCAGAACAGCTCTCAGTGAGTTTGTTGTTTAAAAATGCACTGTGATGCTGAGTGCTAAGGGTCACATTTATAAGCATAGCGGGGCACATCACATTCCATCATTCCTAGGGAAAAAAGGGCTCAGCCAAGCTGATAGAAAGACTGTCGTGTCTGTTTTGGAGAGGAGGGGACCAGGCTTAGACAGGGGAACTGCAGCCATTCTCCACTTGCCACCATCAGTGATTTCATTTACATTCCTGTGAGGTTTCTACCATATCACAACGTCCTTATGTCTAGGGCCACCTGTGGTTGGGCAACGTGAAGCTCACCCCACATGGACCTGACTGGGCTCCCATAACAGCAATTGCAGTTAGAGTGCTGATCAAACTTGAGCCAAGTTTCCGTGGAACATTGTTATATTAATAACATAACACTGCTTACATAAGAAAGTAGGCTGAAATTATTCAGACTGGAGGAAGAGAACATAAATATGGAATTTATTTATAATAGTTATCTCAGAAGATCCTCTAAGATTCTGTAGCAGGAAAGCCTTTTAGCTTCATGTCATGGACAGGGTAGAGAAGCATGCAACTCCTTTTCATCAAAGAGGCTTTATTTGCCAGCCTTGGGGCTTCATCCTCACAGAGCCAATTCTAGCTGAGCCCAGCGAACCCAGACCCATAGGAGATTGGATTGGCAAAAGGCAGAGCCATTTCAGCTCCAAAGCAGAAAGAAAGTTGGGCCAGACAACATCCTGAAGAGAAAAATCACATGGGAGACAACCTGTGCTGTGTGGACCTTGTCCTCCACGACTGTGCCTGATGGTGTCCGTGTTGTCCTGCACTAATCACACTGGGCTCCAACAGAGCGTGAACTCAGCCTCCCAACGCTCCCTCCTCCAGCTGCGGCCTACAGACCCTATGTCCTCAAGATGCGCTTTTACACCACAAGCCTCTGGTACCATCTCTGTAAATCTTCCATGGTTTACGGAACACAGGAGGCTGCCTGGTTTTGAGCATGTTGTTCCTTCTGCTAAACAGGATGGAAGGTAGAGCAAAGCAGAAAACAAACAAGATGCGATTTTTCTGGCCCAATTCATACAGTGCAAAGTACACTGATCTCTGCCCACACAGCAAATTGACCAGCACCTCTCACCAGAGTATGGTGTGTGAAAGACTTTCAGATGAGGCCCAGAGTGCAATAGGTCTAACCAAGTCTGCACAAAACAATGGCAAATAATAAAAATGTGTGCACCCCGCAGATCTCATGCTGCTTCACCCAGAAGTACAAGGAAATACTACTGTGTACTCCCTGCCCTCTGAGAGATTCATGCAGGACTGTGCTTCTTTAGGGAATATTCCCTAAAACATGAACACAGTGGTCAACATACAAATATTGATCATTTATCAAATAAAAGTCCTTTAATTGTTACATTTATCTTCTTCCAAGATTTCAGGGAATTATGTTATTGATCTGTCTTCCATTTCCACCTCATCATGGGTCTCCATTTTTATTGATTTATATATTTACAGCCCTTTTCCCAGCCTCTGTCAAAGGCTTCAGCCCTGCTTACCCTATACTTTGTATAATTTATTATATTAACATTTCTTAAAATCATTGATAATTACATGCTTTCAGTTCACTTTACTTTTTTTTCAACGCCCTACTCAGCAATCAATGGGTCTCAGAAGAAATTCAACAAGAAATTCAACAATATATACAATGCAATGAAAATTCAAGTACAACTTATCAGAATTTATGGGATTCGATGAAAGCAGTTCTTAGAGGGAAAATCATAGCTATGAACTCACACATTAGGAAAACAGAATAGGAACAAATTAGCACTCTAATGTTGCACCTCTGACAAGAAGAAGAAGAAGACCAAACGAAACCCAGAGCATAAGACAGAAAGAAATTATGAAGATTAGAGCAGAAATTAATTCAATTGAGATGAAGAAAACAGTTCAAAGAATCCAGAATCAAAAAGTTGGCTCTTTGAAAAACTAAATAAAGTTGATAAGCCTGTAGCCAACCTCATCAAAAAGAAGCAAGAGAAAATTCAAGTACAAGCGATAAGAAATAAAAAGTGAGAAGTCACCACAGACGCAGCAGAAACTCAGACGACTATCGAGAATCTTTACGCTCACAGAATAGAAGACACAGAAGAAATGGACAGATTCCTCGAAAGGTGCAAATTACCAAAACTGAATCAAGAAGATGTTACAACTCTCAATAAGCCAATAACAGCCAACGAAATACAAAATGTGATAAAAAGCCTACCGACAAAGAAAAGTCCAGGTCTTGATGGATTTACAGCTGAATTCTACAAGAAATTTATAGAAGATGTAATCCCCACACTCCAGAAACTCTTCAGTGAAACTGGAAAGGAAACAGTCATCCCAAAATTGTTTCTGGAGGCAAATATAATACTGATTTCAAAACAAGGGAAAGACACAACCAAAAAGGAGAACTACAGGTCAATCTCCCTCATGAACATAGATGCAAAAATAGTCAACAAAATCCTGGCAAATAGAATACAGAAAATCATCAAGAAGATCATATACGACGATCAGGTAGGATTCATCCCAGGGATGCAAGGATGGCTCAATATTCAAAAATGTATAAATGTGATACACTGTATTAATAGACTGAAATTTAAAAATCACATGATCATCTCAATTGATGCAGAGAAAGCTTTTGACAAAGTCCAACACTCACTCATGTTCAAGGTCCCACAGAAAATTGAAATAGATGTACTCTATCTTAACTTTATAAAAGTCATCTGTGACAATCCAAAAGCTAATATAATCCTACATGGGGAAAAACTGAAATCTTTTACTCTTAAATCAGGTAAAAGATAAGGATGTATTCTATCACTCCTCCTTTTCAATATAATTTTAGAATCATGAACAACAGTCATAGAAAGGAAGGAGAAATAAAAGGAATAAGAATAGGTAAAGAAGTTAAATTCTCACTATTTGCAGATGACATGATACTTTACTTGGAAGATCCTAAAAATTCCACCAAGAAACTACTAGAACTGATACAGAAATTCCGTAGCATAGCAGAGTATAAAGTCAATACTCAAAAATCAATAGCATTCCTCTACACAGATAACAAGCACACTGAAAGGGAAACAATAGAAACAATACCTTTTAGAATAGCACCGTGGAAAATGAAATACCTTGGGATTCACTTAACCAAGGAAGTCAGAGATCTTTTCACAGAAAATTACAACACCCTAAGAAAAGAGATTATAGAGGATTTCAGAAAGTGGAAAGATATTCCATGCTCCTGGATAGGAAGAACCAACATCGTGAAGATGGCCATACTCCCAAAATTGCTGTACAGATTTAATGCAATCCCTATCAAACTGCCACCAACATACTTCCCAGACATAGAGAAATCATTCATAAAATTGATTTGTAACCACAAACGACCTAGAATAGCAAAGGCAATCTTGGCCAATAAAGACAAGGCAGGAGTCATCACAATTCCTGACTTGCAATTACGCTACAAAGGCACTGTGATAAAATCAACATGGTATTGGCAAAAAAAATAGACCTGAGGATCGATGGAATAGATTAGAAGATGCAGAGGCATTTACAAATGCACTCAGCCAACTGATCTATGAGAAAGGGGCTAAACAATCTTACTGGAAGAAAGATATCCTCTTTAACAGATGGTGCTGGAAAACATGGCTTTCCACATGCCGAAAACTGAAACTTGACCCAGCTCTATCACTATGCATTAAGCTAAAGTCAAAATGGATTAAAGATATAAACATTAAAAGGGAAACACTCAATCTCCTAGAAGAGAAAGTAGGAGGAACTCTTGAAGACATAGGGGTAGGTAAAGAGTTCATGAACAAACATACATTCACATGGGAATCACTTGAAAGAATCAATAACTGGGATCAACTCTTCTTGAGGAGCTTCTGCACGTCAAAAGAAATTGTCAACACAGTGAAAAGACAGCCCACAAATTTTGCAAAATTCCTGGCAAATAAGCAATCAGACAAATGTCTGCTGTGTAGATATATAAAGCACTAGGATATAACAGGACCCTCAAATTTAAAGACTCAGTTCAGATATGGGCATTTGAGATGAATACACACTTCTCAGAGAATGAAATTAAAGAAACAAATAAATATATAAAAAAATGCTCCACTTCACTAGCCATCCATGAAATGCAAATAAAAACAACACTGAGATACCATCTCACTCCAGAATAAATGACTGCCAGAAGGAAATCAACCAACAAGAAATGTTGGAGAGGATGTGGGGAAAAGGGAACACTTCTCCACTGCTGGTGCAAATGGGGACTGGTACAAGGATTGTGGAGATCTGTTTGGAGACTCCTCAAAAGAGTCAGACTGCAAATGCCATTCAAGCCGGCTATCCCCCTGCTGGAAATTTAACCAGAGGAAATGAAAACATTATATCATAGTGATATATGTGTTCCTATGTTTACAGCAGCACAATTTGTTATAACAAAATCTTGGAAACAACCAAGATGTCTGTCACATGAGGAATGGTTGAAAAAGATGTGGTATTTCTATATAATGGAGTATTACTCAGCTATAAAAAATGATAAACTTGAAGCATTTATATTTAAGGATGCCACTTGAACATATACTGGTAAGTGAAGTAAACCATACACACATGTGTAAATATCGTATAGTCTCCCTAGTATAAGACAAAAGAAGAAATACATATTGAAATGTACAAATACAGCTGAAGACCATTGAGTCAGATAGTTAGGACAAACTGAACGGCATATGCTGCAGGGTACTGAGCAGCTTTTCTTTTGAATGGTTAATCACCTAAGCTCACAGATCAAAATTGGAGAATTAAAAGATCTGCAAGGCCAGCCAACAGTTTGGCCCTAGCCTTTCAAGGTCAGCGAAAACTCAGGGCATAGGAGAACCTGTACTGCAATATCATGAAACTCAGTTGTGCCCCAAATTTTCTGAACAAGGAGATTATGGAGCCACAGAGGAAAGAGATTGAAGTTCTATAGTGTGCCTGGGGAGAGTCACATGAAGAGAAAACTTTCTCTCAGGCTCTCGTAGAGAGAAAATTGGTCAAGCATTGGCTGTGACTCATTCGCATGGATGACACAGACAAAGGATCTACAGAGTAGTTACCGGATTACAAGATAAACCCTGAGGGGACCTCATTGACTTCATTAAAAACAAAAGCTACATCTTGTGGTATATAGATCTTGATCTGTCTCGAGCAGAAAAGTATAAAAATGAGGTATATAATGTGGGGTCATACTAATAATTTGAGCTGTAAATGGCTATAGTCAACAACTTCTTCAGATAAGTCACTATTAATATGGAATGCTGGACTGCGTTGGATTGTGTCGCCAAATTCAGGCCCCTAAATTGGTTTAATGACAATGGAATGCTCATCTTTGACAGGTCTAGACAAACAAAAGGGTGACAAAAAGGAAGAATCATGATGTGTGCGTATAAACAGTACAGTTAGGATAAATATGCCATCCTTCTGCATAATTCTATTGGAAACAAGATTTGCACTAATAGTGGTTGGACAAGATTTTATATTGGCTTCTGGTACTATGGACAGACACTGGGGAGATAACAAGATAGAGAGTGTTAATTGTCGAATCTGTGATATAAATCAGCTGTAGAGAAATAAGATAGGTGTATAGCTGCACTCTTCATTTACTGATTAGAGACGTCTGCTATAATAATGCCTGTAAGTATAATATCATGTATGCACCTTGTACGACACCGAAACATTACGAAAACATTTTCCAATGTATTGATTTGTTGAATCTGTCCTGTCAATTTGTCTTGAAACTATCTCATTGCTATTTGTTCTTCAATAAAAATAATAATAAAAATAAATAAATATGACAAAATAAATAAATACACTTTACTTCTGATGTAATAAAAAATGAGGAAAATGTCCTTATTTTTGCAAAATCAGTGCTATTTTGCAGAAATTCATTGTTTAATAAATGATAGTGTACATGTTTGTTAGTGGTATTAATGTTTTTATTGTTGGTATTTTACAAACAATTTCTAAAACTTTTTCTGTATTTTTAGGGCAGGGCTTATATGGTGTTCAGGATCCAACTAGGTAGATTGGACTCTTAGTGATTCTCCTGTTAACAACCTCCCAAGTGGTAGGATTACAGGTGCTCACAACCACACTCAGTCTCAATATCTATTTTAGCACGCCCCTCGGGTTGGGCCGGCACAGTATGCTGGGGATTGAACACAGGCCGCTGTGTCTGCCTAAGCAAGCATCTAAATCTGCTGAACTATTTGGCCAGCTCCACAATTCCTATTCTTATAAGCAGTACCTTACTACAATCAATGGAAACGTTTCATTTGCTTTACATTACTGACCAAAATCATATTACACATTTGAAATCTGGAAAGAATCTAAGGGAAAGTGTTTTTTGTTGCTGTTATTTTGGGGGTTTTTTTTGGTTTTTTTTTTTTTTTAGGAACCGGGGACTGAACTCAGTCCCTTGCGCTTGCTAGGGAAGCTCCTATTTCACTGAGCCATCTCCCTGGCCCCACAAGAAAGTATTTCGAAAACAGGAAAAAAAGAGAATAAGGACATAAGTGATATCTACAGTTATGTTGGTATAGGGAATGTCAGTCATCTATTCTGTGGTAATATTCTGTGTCATGTGCCACCACACCCAGTCTCCAGAAAGAGAAGAGACAGTTATTTATTTGTTTGATTGTCTGTTTATTTTGTGGTACCAAGGATTGAAGTCAAGATGTTGTGCTTCCCAGGCAGGCACTAACTCTACTGTGCTATCTCCCCAGCCCCATGGGCTTCCTCATTTTTATTTTTATTTTTATTTATTTATTTATTTATTTTTAGAAAACAGGGTCAATTTTATGTAATGATTTAAATTTTACATTGTAATAAATGCTGTGTTTTATATTTTAGTATTGATAGACTATGCAAAAACACTTGCAAAGATTTTTACAAACATTTTATAGCTCCATTCAGAACTATTTCCATATTGCTCAGAGGTTTCCAAGTATTCCTGTGTAATTTAAATTACAAATAATACAACTTTATATAACTTAAATACCTGAAAATCTTCTTCATAATGTGATAAGAAAAGTCGTGAAGAAGCTGGAAAAATTCTGACTTGGATTTTGGGATCTCCAAAGGAACTGTTCTAAATTTTCTTCATTTAATATTTGTAATATTTGAATATTACAGTGTTTGTATCAGATGAAAGGCTCTAGTTTTCCTGCATTGTGAGACAGAGACAGCTTTACTCTTATGGTGGATTTAAAGTTCCATGTTTGGGCACATTTTGGAAGTTTAACTTGAGCCCTAAGGAAAGCATTATGAATACACATAAAATTGTTATTCATATTTGTTTGAATACAAGCCATGTCAGATGTCACTTGCTGGTTATGTCTGCCCCCGCTTTCACTCCCCATCTCCTTCCAAGAAGTGTGCTCCTGGGCTGTAATACATCAACTATGCCAGATTCACCCTCCTCTCTCTCTTCTGGACACTGGTGTCATGTGCGCCCAGCCAGGGACTCCCTCCTTCCAGTTTTGGCTCTGGTGCCTCATTTACACTCTGTTCATCTTTCTGGAGAAGGGTCTCTCATGTTATAAAAATCACATTTAAATGTTCACATCTACATAGGTGATTCAGAAGTATAAAATGTCTTCAGAACTTTTTCTGCTACCTGGGTCCAAGAAACTCAATATGGTCATGATTTCATTTGGCGACTTATTTTATTGATGTTGAAGTCTATTTCCACAATTTGTGCACTTGAGTTGCTTCTAAGATGTTAGCATACCAAGAAAAAGACTATAAGATGGTAGTTTAAAAGTCAGGAGCGTAGAACTGCCTCTCCATGACCAGGAAGTCAGACAGCTGGAAAACAATGGGATAGAGAGTTGGAAAGGAAGATAGGTATGCAACTAGATGCTCTTAATTCATTGATCAGAGACATCTGCTCTAACAGTATTTGTGCATGGAGTATCATGTATGCACCTTGTGCAACAGAAGGCAAACACGAAAACAATGTGCAATGTACAAATTGTTGAATCTCTCCCACTGATTTGATTTGGAACTGTCTCTTTGCTACTTGTTCATCAATAAAAAAAGACCCAAGAAGAAACAAAGAAAGCTAAATCACAGAGAAACTTGAAAAACTGTACACAATGCAGAGCAAAAAAGAAAGTCTACTCTTCCCAAAGAGACTTTGGGAAGAGATTATCTTTCCTTTGTGAACAGACGGTAAATCTGAAAGGGTTTGGCAGTCTCAGGAAGAAAAATGGACTTAACAGGCAATGATAGAAAGTCCTGTGATCATTGTCAGCTGTAAATACAGCGTTAGGTTTTACTCTGAGAGAGACTTCACCCATGTGTCTAGATAGAGTTGAAGAGGTAACCCTTTGTAGCCTCTATCATGTTTGGGGGTAGTTAATCTTGAGCCATTTAGGGAAGAGTCTAGTCACTTAGTACAAAACGGCTCCAGGTAGGAGAACTCACGGAGTAACTACATTTAGGGTTTTTGGGTCATCCCACCTTTGGTGCTGGGTGGGAGACAGCCAGAAGGGGCAATTTCATACATAGTGTCCTGAGAAGCTTGAGGAATGAGCTCAGGTCATGAAGGACTTAGTGGTCTGTGTCTCTGATGGTTAGCCAGGCTGTGTGCATGTGACTTTCTAAGAGGGTTCACTGTGAAACTTCTGGCACTAAGACACTGCAGACTGTCTAATGCCACTGCTTGCTGCCTCAGAAAACAAGAAGCAAGTAAATTCTGCATCACTTTTAATTTTTTTGTTTTATTACTAATTTTCACCCTTTTAAAAAATAATCAAAAAGACAGCTTGGAGCTTGGAGATCTGTTTGTGTTTATTGAACAGTTGCTACATGATGTGGTATATGAACACAGACAGCTCTGTAGAAAGGGGATTTCATAAGGTCACAGGCCCATGAAGCTTCGCGAAGAAAGCAGTGATTTGAGGCACAGAGAGCCACAAAATCTAAGAGCTTCTTGAATGAATACAGTCCCAAAAGGAGACACCATTCATTGATGGACACTCTGCAGCAGGAAATTAGAGGCCAAACTCAGGGTACCCACATAAAAAAGTACGTAGGAGTAGAATAATTCCCTGCTGTGACTCACTGCTTCCACAGTATCTATACTATTCCAATGGACAGACCTTGGGGAGAAACCTCTCACCCAAGCACAAAGAATTTTGAATTTTTTCCGTTTCTTGCTTTTAGATTTTTAAAAAATTTTCTTTGTCTTACTCTTTTTACTCATTTATGTTTTCTTTTTTTGTTTACTTCATTTCTGATTCATTTATCTTAATTTTACTACTTTCTTTAATTCTTCAAATGACTATTTTTGTTTTTGTTTCTGCTTGATTTGTTTGTATTTTAGGGAAGGATCTACAGAGTGTTCAGGGTCTCACTATTAGATCAGACTCAGAGTGATCTGCCTGTTTACAGCCCCCTAAGAGCTGAGATTATGGCTGCGTGCCACTGTGTCATCTCAATTGCCACCTCAGTGCACGCTGAGGTGCAACACGAGGGTATATATTTCTTCCCATTCTGTTTTTCTAATGTGTGACTTCATAGCTATAAATTTCCCTCTAAGGACTGCTTTCACAGCATCCCATATATTCTGATAAGTTGTGCTTGAATTTTCAATGAATTGTAGATATAGTTGAATTTATTATTTAATTTAATCTGTAATCCATTGGTTACTGAGGAGGGCGTTGTTCAATTTCCATGTATTTATGGGTTTTTTTGTGGTTTCTTTGTCATTTATTTCCAGTTTCATTACACTGTGGTCAGACAATATATATGGGATAATTTCTGTTTTCTTTCATACACTTAAGCATGACATATGGACTAGTATGTGCTCTATTTTAGAAAATGTCCCATATGCAGAGGAAAAGTGTGTATTGAGATGTGGTTTTGTGGAAAACTCTGTATATGTCCACTAAGTCCATTTGTTTCAAGTTCTGCTTCATTTATGCTACTTCTTCGTGAATGTTTCGTCCAGTTGACCTATATTTTGCAATAAGGGGTGCTAAGGTCTCCTTTTAAGATTGTGGGATTGGATATTAGATTTTTCATGCCCATTAGGATTTGTCTTATGTAGTTGGGTGGTCCTGTGTTTGGTGTGTACATATTTATGTGTTACATCTTCCTCCAGTATTTTTCCTAACCAGTATATTGTGGCCTTCTTTATTTCGTTTGACCACTCTTGGTTTGAAGTTGAGACTATCTATGAAAAGGATGGCTACCCCTTCTTTTTCCTTAGGTGCTGGGACATGTGCTATTATTTTCCATCCTATGACTTTCAGCTCATGAATATCTTCATGAGTTAAGTGTGTTTCTTGTATACAGCATATTGTTGGATTTTGCTTCCTAATCCACTGTGCCAGTCTAGTTCTTTTAATTGGTGAATTGAGTCTATTTACATTGATGATAATTATGGAGAGGTATTGACTTATGATTGACATGCTATTTACCTGCTGTTGTATACCCCTTTTGAATGTGTTTTATTATTTGCCCAATTTGGTAGCTTTTATCCATTATCATTTGTGAAGTTGTGGCCATTGTAGTACCCCTCTAGGATATCTGTAGTAGTCCATGCAGGGCTGGCTTTGTTATGAAATTGATTAGTTGTTTGTCATGAAAGTATTTCACTTCTCCATCAAACTCCAAAGAGAGTTTTGCAGAGTAGGCAATCTTGGTTGGAATTTGTATTCTTGGAGGACTTGATGTTGTTTGCTCCATGCTCTTCTTGACTTGATGGTTTGTGAAGAGAAGTCTGTCAATATTCTGATGGGTTTTCCTTTAAATGTGGTCTGTTTCTTTTCTTTCACCAGTTTCATTAAATTGTTTTTATGCTGGATTTCTGGGATATTTATTATTATATTTCTGGGTTCGTTTTTAATTGGTTTAATGTTCTTTGTAGTTCTGTATGCTTGAGTTACTATAGTGTCAGATTTTTCCCCACATTTGGAAAGTTTTCTGCTGTTACTTCTGCTCATATTCTTTTTTATATCATTTATATTGACTCCTTCTTTCTCATTGACGGCTATTAGTCTTATGTTGTTCATCTTTGCATCCTCTTGGAGATAGATGTTGAATTATTTTTTCCTCCATCCTGGTTGTTTTTAAGAGATCTTTGCTTACCTTTTCACTAACTTCAGTGGTGTCTTTCAGGTCTGAAAGTCTATCATCACTTTCATTCAAATGGCTTTGTCAGCTTGCGATTGAGATTTTAATATCCTATATATCTCTTTGAACCTGCTTCATGCACTCTATTTGTTTCCCATATTCCTTATTGAAGTGTTCCATCATTTTTGTATTCTCTATTTTTATCAGTGTCTTCTTTAGAAGAACTTAGTAATTCTTTCATTATAGTTATCATTTTGTTCTTACATTAGAGATTATTTCTGGTCTTATTTCCTCTGCACATTTCTGCAGTGAACAAAGTTTGAATTTTCCAGATATGCCTGGCTTTGGTCTGACTGCTGTGGTCTGCTTCTTCCTCCTGCAGCATGCCAGGTCTGGGCTCTTCCTGGAAAGGGATCCTGCAAGCAGGTGCAGACAGTCTCACACACATGCTGGGTCTGGGATTTGCCTGGAAAAGGGTTCTGAGGAGTGGGTGAGCAGGTGGAAGTTCCCACACAGAGTCTGGGCCTGATCCTGGATGGAAAAGGATTCCAGGGAGCGGGCAAGTAAGTGGAAGGTCTCAGTCTCTTGATAATTTTTTTGTTTTGTTATTGCTCATTTGTCTGTCCTGTGACTGGCTCAGCCTGCCATGGGAGAGATTTGGCACAGCATGTGGTGTTAGGGATTGAACCACGGTCCCTGCTGTTGCCTAATCTTGCACAAGCAGGTGCTTTAGACCACTGAGATATCTCTCTGGTCTCTTGATGAATTTTTTTTATCTGAAATGTTTCATTTCTGTAACATCTTGTGTCTAGTTGTGCCCCCTAATGCCTCATGCGGTCATGGGGTAAAGAGCTTCTAGAGTTTGAGATTAATTCCTGAGCAAGGCTGGAATTGTGGCTTTTACTGCTGGGATTACAGATGTGAGCACTGCACTCAGCTAGGGGCATAAAGCCTTACTGGAATTTAAGAGACAGACTTCTTCTCTGTTGCAGTTGTTACTGCTACTCCTCCCTTGCCCCCTTGCTCTTTGCTGCTGCCATGAAAGGTTACTCTCTGCCATGTAGCAGTGAGGAAGGTCCGAAACCCCCATTAACTGTGAGATAAATAAACCTTTTCATTCCTTCATTTTGAGTGCCAGGTATTTGTCCTAGTAATGACAGAAGAGTAACTAAGACAATTTCTCAGTTTTTAATCAAATTTAAAAAGTAAATATCTAATTATAACCTTCTTCAGTACTTCTTTCACTTAATTGCATATGTCTTTATCTTATTTTAGTTTAGTTCCTGTCATTGTTTGAGGTTTTTCAAGGTAAACAATATAGTACAGGACACATTTTATAATATTATTTTATAATAAATTACCCGTGAATCACACACAAGAAATGCAGGAATGTTTGGAAGGTCACTAGTTGAAGGAAGAAAGTCTGTGCCAGAGGGATGAAGTGTCTGTGCAAGTGGGCTGAGGGATCTGAACAGGAGCTGGGAAGCAATGCTCAGTGTAAGCACCAGAGCTCCCTCAAAAGTACCCTAAGACATCCTCAAAAGCAGGGAAGTTCTGAACTCCTTCATCAATGAGGAAAGGCAAGATCACATAAAGAAAGACAATGAAGCAAGCTTCACCATGAGTCTGAGCAATGTACAATCGTCCTTTTGGAGCCAGGATGCAATGCTCAAGATGAGGATCGAAGTTCCTCCAACATTGACTGGGAAAGCCCGCATGGTGAGGTCCTCCAGTACAGCAGCCCAAGAGAACCAGCAGCTCCAATAGCTCCAACAGCTTCTCCAAACAGCACCCCTACCAGCATTCCAACAGCTTCTCTTCTTCTACCTTTCGAATAACTATCAACAATCCTCAGGTGGGCCTCTCACATCCAGCACCATACTAGTTCAAATTGGCTGGGTGTACAAAGCTGACCACCAGTTAGCTACAGTTCCCATGGATTGAACTCAGATCCCCAACCATGCTAGGATAGGGTTTACCAGTGAGCCACGTCCCAATCCCTTTTTGATTATTTTTAATTTTAATTTATTCCTCTTTTTAGAACCAGGAATGGAAACAGAACTTCATGATAGGCAGAAAGGCACTGTGCCCTTCAGATGATTCCCCAGATTCCTTTTTATAATGCATGTTAATTCAGCATTTATGTAAGATGCCTTGCCTTCTATCCTCACTGAAGTTTTCGGTAGGCTTTCACTTTGTGGGTACTCTGAGGTTTGTTTACAGAAGCCATGCTGCACTTCACACAACCCACTCTCCTCTCATGAGTTCACCATTATTGCCAAGATTCTAACCTACATACCGTGTCATACATTGTGCTTTTCTTAGTTTACATATTCTAGGTAAGTTATCTAGCAAATTTTAGAGGCTTATTTTTTAAATCTGAGAGGAAGAAAGAGAGAGAGACAGAGACTCCCAACGTAGTTCAGAATCACCTTCATCTTGCTTATATATCCCAGGCTGGATGAAATGCAAGTTGATACTCCTGCCTCAACCTCCTAAGTACTGGGATTACAGATTTGTGCCACCATGCCCAGCACCTATAGTTCATATAGTTTTGCCTTTTAGCTTCTATTGCAGTACTGTGAGCCACACCCAGGAATCTTCATATGCTAGATAAGTGCTCTATCAGTGAGCCCCAGATGCACTACACTGAATTTATACACTTGAATTCATGTGTTTTCCACAAGGCAGCTATGGTGCGGCAGTACTCTGTATGTCCTTCTGCACTCATCCTCACCCTTGAGGCCTGCAGTGTGAAATTTTATGCTGTTGGTATTATGTCATTGTTCTTTGTTTGAAGTTTTGTTGGTCACACCCAGGACCTCATGGATGCTGAGGAATGCCTTATACTTAATGACACCCAACCCCATACTGTTCAGTACTATTGATCTAAATATGAAGAAGTGATTCAGTGCTCTTTAAGTTCTATGTGTTGATTTTTTCCAGTGCTAAAAATGTGAAAAATCTACATGAGGAAATGTTGATTTCAATTATCACACCCAGAGATTGCAGAGTATAGTTACCCAGCTCCACCGTGCTCACAACCATGGTGAGACAGAAACATGATAGCAAAAGTCAGGAAAAAAAGTGCACAGGAGCCAGGTATGGGAGAAAGATAGACAGACAGATGATAGATAGATAGATAGATAGATAGACAGATAGATAGATAGATAGATAGACAGACACACACAGAGAGAGAGAGAGACAGCTAGAGAGACAGAGACAGAGAGACAGAGGTCTAGTCTTGCTTCCATTTTTAGTGTTTTTGAAAAAATATTTCACAAAGACAGTTTTCAGGAAATATTTATATTTACTCTGAGGGTCAATGCATGTATTCAACTCAATTGTTTTACTCCCATGTCCTCCCTTTCCCTCTTCTCTGGGTTTCCTAAGGATCTGTGTCATTGTTTCTTCCTGTCTGTTACACAGCTCTCTGAACTGAACTGTTCCCTCTGTCCTTGTCCCCTGAGTTGCTGCCCCAGATCACTTCCAGGTATCAGCTGATGTCCTAGCTAGTGCTGTACCAAACTTTCTCTCTGTCTTCTTCATCCTTCTCTCCCCACCCTGAACCACTGCACTGTGTTTGCGTTCTCATCCATGGATTTCCAGGGAACACAGACTGAGTTGCTTCTTTGTCTACTCTGCTAGGTTGTCTCTGTCTTCTTTCCTGGTGACTACAAATATCTATAGTCATACATTTTCATTTTGCATCCAGTAGATTGATATGTTAATTATCTTCCTCATGCGGTTGTTTCACTTTTTCCTATGTACACAATCAAGATGCCTTCATACAATGATTTTGTGAATTTCTGAAGACCCAGCTCCTCCTTTAACTTTCTCTGTGGTTACTGTCATTGCTGTGTGTTGGTCTCATCTTGCCTTCATCCCCTCACCTGTACCCCAAGAGAAATGCTGAGCGGAAATCCAAGGACAGTTTTTAAGGCCTTCCTCATTCTTGGGGCAAACATACCAATTTTTAATTGTAAGAGAAGGTTGAGAGGCGCCTTTATTTCCTTTGCGAGGAAGGAAGTTGGAAACTTCTTTCAGGTTTCTTCCAAGTTGGTTTCCAAATCAATTGAGTACCTATCCTATTGTTTGACATTGTGAACACTGTGTGACATGGTAACTTTTTGTAGAATTGTTCTATTTTTGATCCATTCAGTTAAAAGAATTTTTCCATTATTCTGTAAAGGCAGTCAAGTACACTGATGATATAAATCCCTCACACAGCTAACTTACTCACGTTCAGACTCCAGGATGTGTTGTTTGCTCCCATTTAGTCTAGTAGTACCCTTCACAATATTCTCAGAATTAAATAAAATTATTATATTTTAATGACAAGATTACATTTATGTTGCCTTAATTTAAATTACTATTGTTCGACATGATTATTATTTCCTACTTTCTCATTTTGTCAAAATTAAAACCATTTGAGGAGCAGAGGTACGTTACCTGCCCCAGAAGGGCTGAACTCAGAGCTGCTCACTCACGAGGAGGAGCAGAACTGTGTGGCTAGGCCCAGAAGCAATGAAACCATGGGCAGAAACTAAGAGGAGAATCCTCACAAGACAGAAGGGGCAGGAGGTAACTAGGTGATCTCGTTGGCCCAGAACACTCCAGGTACATGATGGAGGAGTGAGAAATCCAAACTCAGGGGAACTAGTTTACATGCAAATTCTCAAATTATAATCTGCTTTGTTGTTTCACTGTATTGTTTGCTCGTATGATTTAAAGTACAAAATAATTAGTTACTAAGTTTATGAAATGCTAAATTTCACTTGCTGTCATTAGTGTTGCTAATTACATTGTTGGAATTATGCTGCAATACTTTATTAATCACATGTTCTCCCTTGGGTAATAGTATCAGAGAGGGCTGGTGTGTTAACCTCACTAAGGCCTTATTCTGAAGTATGGAGGAAAGTGCCAAATGTAAAACAATATGTCCCTCCCAATCAATAGAGAAAGAAAAACCTTGGGGCACACACAAACGAAGATTCTCTGACACAGAAAAGATGGCTAAAGAACAGACCCTTTACAGAGAGGCTTTGATTGCAGTGAAACAACTACTATGCAATTTCACAAAAAAGTATCACAGAAATCAAAACATGTGCTGCCTCAGAAACAGAAAATGATAAGAATCATTTTTTTATCAAATGAAGGAACAAAACAAAATCTCAGGGTCCCAACTCACACAGAAGAAATCCAGGGAACATTAGTAGAGAACAAATTGGAAGTCACACACTTGAGCTCTCTGAAATAATGGTAACTGAAGCACAGAAATAACAGCTAAAAGATATGAAGAAAAGGTCAGAAATAATCTCCCAGGTTTTAAAAAATGATGACCATAATAAAAGAATTACTAAGTATTTCTAAAGAAGACATTGATAAAAAAAAAATAGAGGAAAAGAGAAAAAATGATGAAAACATTTAATGAACAATATATAAAAAAAGTAGAATACAGGATACAGATCCAAAGAGATATACAGAAAGTTAAAATTCCATTGAAAGTTGGTGACAAAAATCATTTAAATGAAGGTGCGTACAGACTTTGATACCTTGACAGCATCCTTGCAGCTATTGACTTGGAAAGAAAAGATCTCTTATTTAAAAAAGGATTCAAGAAATAAAAATTCAATAGCCCCAAGATGATATAAAGATGAATAACATAAGAATAATACACATTGAAGTTACAATGGACATCATGAAGATGGTGATTTCCCAAAATTTTTATACAGTTTTAATGCAATTCCTATCAAAATACTATCAAAATACCTCACAAACCAAGAGAAATCATTCGTAAAATTTATTTGGAACCAGAAAAGACCTGGAATAGCAAAGGCAATCAGTCCTGGGCAACAAAGGCAAGGCTGGAGGCATTACAATTCCTGACTTGAAATTATACTACAAAGCTACTGTGATAAAATCAGCATAGTATTGGGAAAAAAATAGAACGAAGTATCAATGAAATAGATTAGAATATGCAGAAGCAAGTACACAAACACTCAGCCACCTTTTCTTGGACAAAGGGTCCAAACACGTTTACTAAATTAAAGATAGACTCTTTAATAAATGATACTGGAAAAACTGGCTCTCTACCTGGCAAAAATTAAAACTGGATGAGGTCTATCACCATGTGCTAAACTAAAATCAAAACAGATCAAAAATCGAAACATTAAAAGAAAAAAACTAAATCTCCTAGAAGAGAAAGTAGGAGGAAATCTTGAAGACATGGGTTTAGGCAAAGAGTTCATGATCAAACTGCAGGGGAAATACCTGAAAGCATTAACAACTGGAACCTCCTTTTATTGAGAAGTTTCTGCACATCAAAAGAAATTGCCAGGGCCAGGGAGATGACTCAGAGGAATAAGTACTTGCCGGGCAAGTGCAAAGGCCTGAGTTCAATTCCTGGTTCCGAAAAAAAAAAAAAATAGGAAAAAGGAAATGAAAGAGAAAAAGAAAAAAAGAAAGGGCCAACAGAGTGAAAAGACAAATCACAAGTTTGGAAAATGATCTTATCAGATAAGCAATCAAAGTTCTTCTATCTAGAACTTATAAAGAACTAAAAATTATTAGGACCATAAAATTTAAAGACCCAATCCAGAAAGAACATCAGATATGAACACACACTTCCTAGAGAAAGAAATACAAAAAGTTAATAAGTACATGAAAAGATGCATCACATCCCTAGGCACGAGTGAAATGCAAATTAAAACAACAATGAGATAACATTTCGCCCCAGAAAGAATGGCTATCATAAACAAATCAACCAACAACTAATGTTGGAGAGGGAGGCAGTGGGGAAAAAAGAACCCTTGTCCATTGCTGGTAGGAATGAAGACTGGTGCAACCAGTCTTTGGAAAGCAGTGTGGAGAACCCTTTAAAAACTAGGACTGGAAAGCCTATTCAATCCAGAAATCCTTATACTGGGAATTTTCACAAAATAACTAAAAACATCGTATCATAGTAATATATCTGTGCCTATATTTATAGTAGCACAATTTTTCATAGTCAAAACTTGGAAACAACCAAAAGGTCCGTCACCTGCAGAACAGATGAAAATGATATGGTGCTTGTATACAATGGAGTTTATTCAGCTACAAAAACTAAACTCAAAGCCTTCATACATAATTGAATGCAAAAAATTAAAGAAATAGAAGGGCTGTAAGGACAGCCAACGTTATGACCATAGCCTTTCAAGGTCAGTGAAGACTTAGGACATAGAACCTGTACTGTAACATCATGTAACTCAGTTGTGTTCCAAAATTTTCTGAAAAAGGAGATTTTGGGACCACAGAGCAACATGATGGATGATGTAGAGTGAGCCTAAGAAGAGTCACACGAAAAGAAAACATTCTCTCAGGCTTTTGCAGAGAGTAAATTGGTCAAGCTATTGCCAAGAACTAACGTCAAAATGGATTAATGATCTAAACATTAAACCAGAAGTACTGACCTTTTGGAAAGGAAAGTAGGTGGAAATCTTGAAGACAGGAGTAGGCAAACAGCTCATGAACAAAGACCAAACTGAATAGAAATACCTCAAAGAATCAACAACTGAGACCTCCTCTTATTGCAAAGTCTGTGCACATTGAAATAAATTACCAATACAGTGAAAAGACACCCCAAAGTTGAGGAAAAATTCTTAAACAACATTCACTCAAACAAAGATTTTCTATCTAGAGTATATGAAGAACTAAAAAAAATCAGGGCCCCTAAATTCAAAGATACAGTCCAAAAATGGGCATGTGAGAAGAATACACACTTCTATGTACTCATGAAAAATAAAATGTTCCATGGCTATGGTGATTTGAGAAATGCAAATTAATAAAAATGAGATACCATCTCACTTCAGAAAGAGTGGCTTCTGTAAAGAAATCAACTTAATTAACAAATTGGGAGAAAAGGAACTCTTTTCTAGCATTATTGTGAATGTAGACTGATACAACTACTATGGAAAGCGGTGCAGAGAACTCAAAAAACTAGGATTGGAAGTCTTAGTCAGCCCAGCTATTTGTGTTCATCCAAAAGAATACAGAACATCATACTTCAGGAATATATATACACACATGTTCATGGCAGCAGAATTGGTCAGAGCCAAAGCTTATAAACAACCAATATGTCCATCTTCTGAGTAATGGAAAAAAATGTGGTATTTCTTTGCTATGGCGTGTTATTCAGTTATGAAGAAAGACAAACTTGAGGACTTTATATGTAAATGGATGCAAGTAGAGGCTATACTCATAAGCACAATAAATCAGACACAATTTGGTACCTATTGGATTTTCTCCTTAGTGTGAGAACCTGAAAGAATTAATGAAATCTATGAGGCATAATAGACACAGTAAAATGTAGAAGCTCAACATAAGGAATAAAGATTGAAAATGAGAGGAGAAAAGGTAGGAAAGAAAGGAAGGGGGAAACACTATGCAAGTATATATACGGCATAGATGAGATAATTGTAGTACTAATTTCTATCAGATTTTGAAAAATAGCAGTTAAAGTTGAAAATTTTCACTTTGACTATCTCTCTATGCTAATATCTCTAATCAGGCACATAATCAAGGAGTAGTGTAATGTAATCCTGACATTGCATCAATGGGTAATAGAAAAACCACGGGTGAATGTCTGTCATCTTGTTCTCCTAAACATGCACCATTTCTAATGTCTTATCAAGTTTTATACACTCTTTAAAATGAACTTAAAAATAAAAGAGACATCCATGGTTGTTGGGAAGTAGCAGCTCCATTTTATGTCCAAGGTATGTGATATTCAGACTGATAGTGATGCTAGCCTTAACTGCCTCTGTTATGGGATAATAATATCATTAAGCTTCTCTCCTGGACGTCTAACAACTAAAGGTTGCAGACTAAACATTAGACAGATAGCCAATATGTTAGCCCTAGTCCTTCAAAGTCAGTGAGGACTCAGGACATAAGCAAACCTGTGCCGTGACATCCTGTGACTATTGGGTTATTTTGTGAATTCAAGTACCTACACTATTTGGACTGAAATCACGTATGAAAATGTCCTTTAAAGACTTTTCTAAATACAGCTTCTCTAACAACACTGGAATACCCATCTCTGACAAAACAAAACAGTAAAAGGGGATATAAATTAAGGACTGTTTTCTAGGAAAAATACATACATATATATATATATATATATATATATATATATATATATATATATATATATATATATACAAGATAGGATAGATATACAGCTACTTTCTCATAGTTCAATGAGAAAAAAATGTACTAATGTTGTTTAAACAAGATATCTTGTCTGCATCTGATACTGTGAATAACTATTATGAAGACATCAATGTTCATTATATTAATTATTGTAACTCTCTTTCTAACCTGTCTTGAAACTTTTTTCTCATTAAAATGAATTAAATTTTTTTTAAATAAAGAAAAGAAAAAATTAAGGTTTGTTGAAAGGAAGAATTACTGTTACTTATTTGGCAAATCTTGCATACCTCTATCTGATAATCTACATAACATATTTCATGATAATACGAAATGTAATAACCATTGTTAATTTTTTATTCTTATTTAGAAAGTCAATATCGTACCTATTGTTGTTTATAGCTTTGTTTCTGTCTTTGTTTTGTTATTACTCCTTAAAATAATAGAAGGTCCAGCCAGATAGCTTAGCGGACTAAAATGCCTGCTTAGGCAGGCACACAGACTGAGGTTTCATCCCTGGCACACTGTACTGGCCCCACACCCCGGGCTCACTGAGATGGTGACTGAAATGGTGTAGCGGCATGTGCCTGAAAACCCAGCATTTGGGAGACTGAAAACAGGAAGATCACTACAAGCCAGATCTGTGTAGATTAGACCCTGTACTAAAATACATTAGAAAAATAATAAAGAAAAATTAAAATGAAATAATACCAAAACCCTAAAGAATGTGAGAAATGTAGCTGAAAAAAAATTAATGTCATTTTAATGCAAATATAAATCATTTAATTTTGTTTTTTTTTTTCTGATTCTATTTTCTTATTTAAGGGTCTTATTTACTCTAAAATATAGATACATCACAAGCTTGGCATATGCTCTTATCCTGAAGATAAATTAGATTACTTTCTGATTTCCTTGGCTGAGTCTCACTTATTTTACCACTAACTTGTTAAATATTCAGATGCGTTCGTGCATAATCTTGGACTGCATGATAGCATGATCGTAGGATCTCTCTGGGTTCCACCCAAAAACCGCAGGCTGCCAATGGTCCTTGGCTGAGTGTGCCCGGAGCAGCTCCTGTTCCTCCTGAGGCCCAGATGTGCAGGCACTTTGTAGTCTGAGATGTCTCCTGCTGTCATGAACAACCAGGCAGGCATACACACTGGGCTCAGCTGACGGCTGCATAGCCTGGGAGGAAGGGGCTTCAGTTGGCCCCTGTCTGAGCTTGAATCTCCTCAGCTGCGCATAGGTCACTCCCTGGGGATCTTCAGAGTGAGCTTCCTGGGGAGTGAGAGTAGGGACAAGAATGAGGGTGCAACCTAGGAAAGGCAGGGGCTATGCTGGGAATAGCACTCACCTGTCTATCCTTCTGCTTGTCCTCTTGTGCATCTCCATCTTTCAGGTCCATGAATGGCCTTGCAGGGGAAACTCCACCACATCTCCGTCTGGAGGGCTGCACCAGGTTGTACGTCAGTACCTGATGATCCTCATACTCAGGGCTCTGTGGCAGGGAACAGTGACAAAGGCCGCTCCTTGGCTCTGCTCAGCACCACTGCTCAGTTCCACAGGAACTGCACAGTAAGCACTGGCTTCATGAGCCCCATCAGAGCTCAGGACCCTAAACGTCTGAGTCCTACAGTGCTGTGCACTTAGGCACTGACATTTCTGTCCTTTATATTACATATCCAGTGACAGGGAACCTCAGGCTGCACTTGGATAAGGTGCATGTTCCCACTTGGTCTGGTACTTGCTGTTCAGTAGCAGGAAAGCTCGGCCATGGAACAATCCCATACTTGTCCTGTATTCAGCACAAGTTCCTCTGCTGAGGAGCCCGTGGTCTGCACCTTTCCCTAGAGCCTTCCTTGCCTTTCCCACAGGCTCTCTACCCCTCCTTGCCTGTGTCACTCACATTGCTACACACTCAATGGGTCTCTGTGCCATGCCTCTGCTCTGTCACTGCTGTCTGTCCATCACTGTGACACTTGAGGACAAAGGCCCTGGGTACTGGAGGCCATCCAACCACACTCCTCAGCCTCATAGACAATGAGCCCGGGGGAAGCTGGTGATCTAGACTGCAGGGAGGAGGGGCTGAGATAGCAAAATACAGCTCTGCACTCGGAGGGCTTCAGCCTGCCAGGAGCTTGATGAGATTCAAGGAAGGGGCAAAGAAGAGCACCCTCACCCTTGGGGAGCTTGAGGTCTTGAAGGCAGGGGATCTATATTTATGCAAGGAAACTATTCAATGTGAAAGAACAGAGACAATAAAAAGTGGAGTGAGATGTTTGAGTCTTGGAAAAGAGGATTTACCTGGTGGCTGCAGGAGCCCTCTGGGGAGGTGGCAGCAGAATTGGGTCCTGGTGACAAGAAGGATCCTGCTATGTGACACCTGCATCGAGCCCTCCTGCATCTGTTGTGGCTCCTGCTGGTCAGAGTCAGACCCAGCTCCTCTGGCTTGTGGAGCCCTAAGCATATCTTCTCACCCCTCCCTGGGATGCACCCTGACTGTCTCCTCACCTGCCTTAATACACTGGCCCTGATGCTGAAGTCGCAGGAGCACAAGGACTGCAAATATGAGGAAGAAGACTACGAAAACCCAAGCCAGAATCTTCAGGTTCCTTTCCAGACCTTGGTCACGAGTGATGTCTACATCAGGAAGAGAATTGCTTTAGTGATGATCCTGTCCTCACATGGGTTGCCTTCATCACCTCCAAATTTCTCAATCCTGTGATACAGCCCTGCTTCTCCCATCCCGACAGGCTACAGAGAGAAAATCCAGGCCCAAAGAAGGACTCTCCTGTTGGAGTCCTATCCACACCTGCGCTTGAAGTTCTGTTCTCTGGATTCCAACTGGGCTGAGTCTGGAATGAAGGCCGTGATGGGTTGACAGTCTCCAGGCAGCCTGGACACAGGACACTTGGAACAGAGCCTGGGACTCCCCTGTTGGGGAACTGGGCACTGAGTGTAGGGATGGGGTCCCCAGAGGGTACTGTGGATGAGCCTTGTTGGCCACCGGTGCTGGGACGCAGTGATCCTGGGAATAGAGACAGGAGAAGTTGAAGACCAGGTTGGCCCTTGACATCATCTACTGCTGGCTGTGCAAAATCACCCCCAATATCTCCCAGACAACTCCTCTACCCACAGGGCCCTTTCTAAATTTAAGGTCCTTATTAGGTGCACCTTGAAGGAACTCTGTGACCTTAGAGGAAGGATTCTCCCCCAGCTGGAGTCCCTATGTCTGTAGAGTTAAGGCTATTAGTGACTCTGAGCTGAGAAAGGACAGAAACAGGGTCTCCCACCTAAGACCCGGAGCTCCAGGGTCTCACTTGGCATGGACCACACCTGGGGACGTCTCCTTTCAGAACCATAGCATCTGAATTTCCAGCTGTGCCCAGGAAACACGGGGCCCACTAGGAACCAAGCCTGAAATGGTCTCTTGGGAATTCGTTTTGACTCCTGGGTCCTGGAGAACTTGTCGTTTCCTTCCTTTGTTAGAATGAATCTATCTAATCCCCTCTCTGGGCCACACTGGAGGGTCACATATCCTCCTGATATCACCACAAGGTGGGGCAGCGCTGAGAGTCTTGGTTTGCTGTAGACTCCTAGAAAAGAAGAAGGCAGCCTATGAAATGGACTCCCAGCTCCCTCACTGTCCCCAGGGCTGGGCTGAGAGTGGGGGACACCCCCGAGATCAGGTATCTTCTTTAGGACAGAGCCTAGGACTTGGATCTTGACTGTCTTCTCACCTGTTACTACAAGTTCTAGGTCATCACTGGGTTCTGACCAGCCAGCAGAGCTGTAATAGGTACAGCGATATCTTCCTACATCATCTTCTGTCAAGGATCGGATGAAGAACTTCGCCTTTCCACTGGGTGAGACTGATAGCTCCAAGCTCCTCAAACTTCCTTCTCTGTACATATGATACTTCTGGATCTCCAGTGCCCCCTGACACCAGATGCTCACAGAACTCCCCCAGGGGTTCACAGAGCAAGGTTCAGCCCAGAGTGTGGGTTTTGGGAGAGAACCTGTAGGGAATTCCAAGACTGAACCCAGGACCTTCTAAATCCCCTATGCCAATCCAAGGGCTCTTCCATGTCTCTCCATCAGCCCAAGCCTAAGTCCACCAGCTGATGCTGAGAGCCTGAGGACAGGGCAGGACACTGGGATGGACTCACCTGCAGGTCCTTGCAGCCCCATTTGCAGACTCAACGCTGGAAGAGAGTTTTCTGTTCCGTTAGAGGCCCCATCTGGTGCCTCAGCTGATTCCCCCTCTCCACCACACCCTGGTCCCCTCCTGCTCCTGGCACTGACCTAGGCAGAGCAGAGTAGACGCCAAAGGTATCATGTTGCCTGCTCTGATTGCCGCAGCTCTGACAGATATTTCAGTGCTGCAGTACACACAAATGAGCGGAAGTAGAAAGTCAGAGCCACCTCCACCCCTAGTCCCCACCTCTGTGGTCCCACAAAAAGAGTACAGACAGCCTCTCCCTGTCACAGGCTCTGGATTCTACAGGTTCAGGATCCAAAGCTCCATGGAGAAATCTCAGTCTAGACCTGAGCTCTCCCTGGAACCCACATGCCAAGAGCCCCAGTCATTAAAGGAAGTACCCAGGCTCTGACTTTGAAGGCTGCAGAAGCCAGACTCCAACCAGGACACTCATCTTCAGAGAGCCTCCCTGGAGGGTCACTCCTGAGCCTTTGCACATGTTTACTTAGTAGAGTTCTCCCAGTTATCTCAGACTCTAGAAACAGCATCTGGTCTGGGGGTGCACATGGCCTGTGTTCTGAGCAAGAAATCCTTCATTGCGATGCAGTGTCTGATTGCTTGTCCTGCAGGAACAAGAGAAAGGGAAGACCTCTCCCCCAGAAGGTTTTCCTCTTTCTACCTTGATGGTCTCCAGTGTTTTGCTGTAGTAACCACATATGGACCGAGCCAGCAGCTGAAATAAATGTGTGTTTCTTCCTGTGCTCTGATTCCCATCTCCAATTGAATGGTTTTCCTTCTTGGGACATGAAAGAGTAAATCTACCACATTCTCCAGAGAATAACACTGCAGCTGTTCCCACACTGTCCGGAGGACTGACAGCTCTTCTGGCTTCATTGCCCAGGCTGTAGGAGAAGTGAGCATGATTGTGAGTGAGTAGGTGGTGGCAGGCCAAGCCCCATGTGGAGGGCTTTCCTCTCTGTGCATTCTTTACCAACAGAATGCTCACTTGTGTTACATGCAGTGACAGTTGGTGGTGTCCACTTCTGGGGAAAGTGTCCACCTGCTGTTCCCTGATGTGCTACCTGCAGGGCAGAGTTCCTGCATGGTATCAGGTGCTCTGCCTACCCAGGGTTCTGTGTCGGATAAAGGAGAAGGAGAAGGGCTTCAGGGCTTCCCCCACAGCTTGGAGAGCAGTTTTCTCCAAGTAGCAGGGCCTGACATTAGTGAACATGTCCTTGCCCTAGGTGAAGAACACACTGTGAGAGGTTCAAACACTAGAGAGCATAGAGCAGTGAGGCATCCCTTGAGCTGCTCCAGGCAAGGACATTCTCCTGAGAGTGTAGAGTCCCTGCTTCCTGGGACACTGCCTCAAACTCAGCAGAGCTCATGACTGTGATACTTTGGTGGCAGGGAGAAGAGTATAGTGATTGCTCCTGTGACAGGCTCAAGATCATCATATTGGGAAGTGCAGGCACATAGCTGGCCCATGCCTTATGTGTTTCATCCTGAACTTCTACGTGGTCCAGAGCTGCAATAGGACAGTCATGTCCTGCAGCATGGAGCAGTGTGAGCAGAGCCCAGCAAAGCACAAGAGGACCCTGAAATGGGAACAACATCACTGAGTGGGTGGATCAGGAACAGCCCCAGTCCTATGGTCTCCACAGGGAGTGGCTGTAGAACTGGCCCAAGGGAAGAATTTGGAAAGGTAGGAAGGAGCAGGCAGGAAACAACCTAAGTCGCTGGGATCAAGTTCAGATGGGATTCTGAAGCAAGGTTAGAGCATCAGAAGGCTGATGGAACTGCAGAGAGGGAGTATCATGCTCTGGAGACTTCACATGGACACAAGGACTCTCTCTGGAAGTGGGTTATGAAATTTTTTTTTTAATCATTTGGGGATATGTTGTGTTTTTCTCAAATAAAAAGTTGAGCAGTTCATGTCTAAGAAAAATTCAAAGTATTTCATCACTACTGAAAAAAACATCTTATGTGATCAGGAAAATATTTTAGGAAACTTAGGGAAAATAACCAACAAAGAACATGGAAATTGACTGTAAAGGGAGTTCCGCTCCCAAAAACGGTTCACCGTTGAAAGTGCAGCACAGGTGGTCGTTGCCTGTGGGGAGGAAGATAAGGTCAGCAAAACTTCTCCCAGTGGAAAATTCTTTGATACACTTCCTCTCATAGAAACCTCACATAGGTTTTCAGCCATACCTGATTATACAGTGGAAATGTTGAGCACAAAGTGTGAAAGGTTTGTTAAGGCTCAATTTGTCATTAACTACTCTTGAAGAGTAGTATATTGTAGCACAAAGCTAAGAGTATTTGCTGCTCGCACAGCTTCCTCTTACCACCAGGTGAGCTGAACCTGGCTTTGCTGCATCCGGCCTCTGGGACAGAAAGGCTATGGACATCTGCCCATGCCCCATTACCCTGCCCTACTGCAGCACACAGCAGGCCCACTGTGTCTGTGGACTCCTCTCAGCCCACTGAGCAGTGTGAGCCCTTTAGCCAGCAACAAAAGCCAAGAGATGTAGTCACCCATTACTGCCCCAGGGAGATGAAGAATTCCTGGGTCACTTTAGCGGGTCATGGAATTCAGTCAGTCTTCCTGTGGGGGTTGGATATCAGCACCATTCCCCAGGCTGGTGTTATTGAACCTTCTTGTGGATGAGATCCTCAGAGCACACCTGTCTCGGAGAGGTGACTGAGAATCACTTTGGCTCAGCACTGATGTTCTAGGCATTACAGGACAGGGAGATCAGTACTAACCAGTGTGTGCTGCGGAAACTGCAGGGTCCACATACCTGCTTCCTGAGACTGAGATAGGAAGGCGCTGGTGGGAAACTACATGTGCACACTGGGTGCCAGAGGCCACTCTGTGGTCTCTAGTCTTTGTCACCACCTGCAGGTCTGGCTGCAGGGTCTTGACAGGATGTGAGAGATCAGAGCTCAAGACAGCACCCAGGGACGCAGGACCTGAAGATGTGTGTGTTTGACAGCTCAGAGTGTTTGTTGGCTCTGGGAGCCCCTGTCCCACCCACCATTTGGTCTTCTGTGGGCTGTGGGGTCAGATACAGAGCAGCTCTCAACGAGATTGTTGTTGAAAACTCCACTCTGGAGTTCACAGCTGAGAGACCTGACATTCATGTGAGTGGCTGAGCACATTGAACTCCATCATCTCTAGGAAAACCTGGGCTTAATCAAGCAGGTAGAAAGACTGTCATGGACATATGGGTGAGGAGGGGACCAGGCTTGTGGGTGAGAGGGAACATGGAGCTGTTCTCCTGACGAGGCCATCAGCAGTTTCTTCATTTGCATACCTGTAAGGTTTTCAGTATCCCAGAGACTGTGTATGTTCAGGGCCACCTGATTTTGGACAATGGGATGCTCACCCCAGCATGGACATGACAGGGCTCCCAGATCAGCAGTTTCACTTAGAGTGCTAAAAAAAAATACCTGAGAGTATTACTCAGCTATAAAGAATGATAAATTTGAAGCATTTATATTGAAGTGGATGCCACTTGAACATATACTTATAAGTGAAATAAACCAGACACACATGTGCAAATATCGTATACTCTGCCTAGCATGAGAAATCAAAAGAAGAAATACAAATAGAAAGGTGTAACAACAACTAAATATAATTTAGTCAGATAGGGTAAACTGAACTGCATATGTTGGGTACTAATCAGCTTCTCTTCTGGATGGTTAGCAACCTAAGTTTGAAGATCAAACATTGGAGAAATGGAAGAGCCACAAGGTCCGCCGACATTTTGGCCTTAGTCTTTCAAGGTCACTGAAGACTCAGCACATAGGAGAACCTGTACATCATGCAACTCAGTTGTGCCCCAAATTTTCTGATTAAGGAGATTATGGAGCCACAGAGGAATGCGATTGATGGTCTATAGTGTGCTTAGGAGAGTCATATGAAGAGAAAACTTTATCTCAGGCTCACATAGAGAGCAAACTGTTCAAGCAATGGCCGTGACTTACCCATGTGGCTGACACAGACAAAGGATCTACAGAGTGAGGTACGGGATTACAAGATAAACCCTGAGGGGACTTGACTGACCTCATCAGACACAAAAGCTACATTTTTTGTTTTTTGGTTATATGGGTCTTGCTTTATCTTGGTCTTAACCATCCAGAAGAAAAGTATAAAATCTAGGTGTATAAAATAAGGCCATAATAATAAGCTGAGCTGTAAATGGCTCTAGTCAACAACTCCTTCGGATAACCCACTTATTATTGTGGACTGGTGGACTGTTTTGGATTGGTTAGCTGAATTCAAGCATCTGTAATATTTGAATGCCAATAGAATACTCATCTTTGACAGGACTAAACAGCAAAAAAAGGGGGGGATACAAAGGAAGGACCATTCTGTGTCTGTGTAAACAATACAGTTAGGATAATTATACATTACTTTTGTGTAATTCTATGAGAAGAAAGATTTACACCAATAGTGTTTGGACAGGATATCCTGTCTGCTTCTTGTACTATGGATAACCACTAGGAAAACAATGTGAAAAGTATTAATTATTGAAACTGTACTATAATCCAGCTTTAAAAAAGATAAGGACACAGATACATTCTCTCAAATCATTAATTAGAGGCATCTGCTCTAATAGTATTTATACATAGAGTATCATGTATGCACCTTGTACAACAAAAAGCCACTATGAAAACAATGTACAATGAATTACTTATTGAATCTATCATGCTAATTTGATTTGAAACTGTCTCATTGCCATTTGTTCTTCAATAAAATAAAAAAAGAAAAAAAACCTGACATAAGTTTTTCTTGAAAAATTTTGTATTGATAATATTGTATGCATAGGCTGAGATGTACAAGATTTAAGCAGTATTACAAAAATTGGAATTTACTTGTAATCATTCTCTCAGTTTCTCTTCAGGCTGCTTCAGGAAAGCCTTATAGCTCTGTAGCATGTACAGGCTGGAGAACAGCAGGCAGGTCCTGGTTTTCAGAAGGGGCTTTGGTGCCAGGACTGGGGCTTCCTCTTCACAGAGCTGATTCCAGCTCAGCCTAGAGACCCAAGACCGTAGCACCATAGGCACAGGAAGGAAATAGGCTTAGCACAAGGCAGAGCCATTTCAGGTCCCGAGTCAAGGAAGAGCCTTAGGGACTGGAACATCTTCCACATGCGTTGGTGGAGGATTCCTTGCAAACCCTCCTACACTACCCCCACCTGCCCACATCCCCCACGGAGGAAGTCCTTTGTCTTGAGGGGATGCATGGAGGACATAGCACATAGTACAGAGGATCTGACCAGACACCATCCTGGAGAGACAATCACATGAGAGGGGATGCGTGCCTGTGTGGACCCCACCCACCATCCCTGTACCTGGCTTTGGGTTGCTGACAACATATGAACTCAGCCGCCCAAGACTCCCTCCACCAGCTGGGTCCTATAGACCCCATGTCCTAGGAACAGGCTTTTCCATCAAGACCCTCTGCTGCCTTCCCTTCCCAGGTTTACAGGGCACTGGAGTCTGATTGATCCAGGGCTTGCTTTTCTTCAGCACAACAGCAGGAAGGAGCTCTCAAAAGCGAGAAAACAAACAGGATGTGATTGTCACAGCCACAGGTCACACTCTGCAATGTTCACTGCTCGCTGCCCGCACAGGAAGATGACCAGCTCCTCTCACCACAGCACAGCAGACCAGGTGTGAGAGAGACTTTCCAATGACGCACAGGGCGCAGCAGCTCCAACCAGAGCTGCACAGAACCCACTAATAAATAATATGAGTATATGCACCCTGCACATCACACACTGCTGCACCCCAAACCACAGGGAGGTATTGCTATGCACTCACTGCCCTTTGCGGGATCCAGGTGTTACTCTGCTACTCTAAGGGTCATTCCTCTGCCACATCAACATAGTTGTCAATATCCAAGTATTGATAATTAATCAAACAAATGCTCTTTATTCATTACTTGAATCTTCTTGAAAGGTTTCAGATTGGATGAGAATTATGTTATTGACTTGCCTTGCATTTCCTTTTTAGCCTGGGTCACTATTTTTCATTTTATTCCAGCAGACATTTTAAACTGTATTTTTAGGACAGGCTTTTTAATTTCTGTTTCATTACTCTTATTTTTGCGTTTCTAGCCCATTCCCCACATTTTTTAGAAGCCTTCAGCCCTAGTTATCATGATGTTAGTACGATTTACTAAGTTAGAGTTTCTTAATTTTTTTTGAAAATTAATGACTTTCTGTCCACTTTTCTCTGCCTCTCATGTCAATAAAATGAGTCAAACATTCTATGAACTCAATGTTTATGCAAACTTGCTGCTATCTTGCAGGCTTTTAATACTTAAAGAAAATCTTGGTGCATCTAATTTTTCAGAGGCTTTCATATATTTTTTTTATTTCTGTCATTTAATGGACAATGCCTATTCTTATAAAGAGCACTTCATGGTACTCCACTGAAGCCGTTCATTTTGGCCATACTGGAGGAGTTTAAATTCTGCTGCATCATCATGAGCTTTCACATTTAACAAAGGAGAGCTGCTCTGCAGGAGAGAGCCTGGAGCTAGGAGCTCACCTGGCAGTGGTGCTCTCCTTCTTCAGCCAGAGGAGGACACACAACACTTCTCTTCAGATCTTTTCTTGTGCCCACTGGAGAATATTCATGAATTTCCTTATCTTGAAAGAGACACACTTTGATAAACAACATCAATTCTTCTCATCCACAGTTCTCAGAGGTGTGAACAAATCTCCATACCTCACTATTTCTGCTTCTACATTTGGACCTGTGACCAGCTTCTCTCCATGTACCCACCACAGTTCTGCTCTATATGAGTTTCCAAAATTGTACTGCATCCTGGAAGCCTGCAAAGCAGCTAAGAGTTTTCAAAGCAGGAAAAAAGAGAATAAAAGACACAAGTCTCATCTATAGCTATGTTTGTTAGGCTATGTCAATTAGTGTGGTTGTGTCTTAATTTTACATTGTAGATGTGCAGAAAATATCAACTTCTATACTTCAAATACATGAAAGTCACCCCAGAAATATAGTAATAAATCTCACGTGAAGCTGAGCAATGTCTGACTTGAATTTTGGGATCCAAAGTAGAACTTGTGTTTTCCTTCATTTAATATTACATTTAATTATTACATTAAATGTTTATATAGAATGAGAGGCTGTTTTTTCCTGCAGTGAGAGGGAGCTTTCTCTTTTGCTGGATTCAAGGTTTTATTGTTGAGCATATTATAGATGATTAAATTCTGCCATTAGGACAGCCTGATATATTCGTGTACAATTATTATTTATATTTGCTTGATTGTAACCTATAATAGGAGTCATTTGTAGTTACAGCTTGCCCCTTCCCTTACTCCCCCAGCTCCTCCCCAGACAGTGTGCTCCTGGCCCTAACACATCAGCTATGCCTGCCTCACCTTCCTCTCTTCCTCCTGGCCATTGATGTCAAGTGCTCCCAGCCAGTGTCTCCCTGTTCCCCTGTTGGCTCAGTGACCATCCTACAGAACCCTTTTCTATGTTTTTGGAGAAGGACCTCTCATGTTGTGCGAAGAACGTCTAAATGTTCACAGCTACTGAGATGATTCAGAAGGGGCAACTGCCTTCAGAACTTTTTTCTACCACCTGGGTCCTCTTAGCTCATCCTGGATGTGATTTCATCTGCCAACTTATTTTATTGAAGTTAAAGTTTACTGACACTGTTTCTACAATTTTTGAACTTTAGCTGCTTTCAAAGATGATATTGTACAAAGAAAAAGACTTGGGAGAGGTGTGACACAGCCCCTCATGACCAGGAAGCTAATCAGTGAAAAATGCTGACTCGAGGAACTAAAAAAGACCATCTACAGAAATAAAGTGAGAAAAATAAAAGAAAACTATGAATTGTAAAGAAGACTCCACTGCAGCACCTATGGTATCTGTGTGAGTCATCCTCAGTAAATTTGGGGAGTGGCTGATTGCTGATGTCTAAGTCATTCCAGGAATGAGAAGTCACTATAGCTAATGAGAACCACAGTACCTGTAGGACCCCACAAGGGCTCAGGTCACAGCCGTGATGGAGAATTCTGCCTGATAACTTTCAACTCAGAACTTTTATATTAGAAAAAGGAAGCATCACTAGCCTTCCTGGTTGGGCAGAAGGAATGTCTCCATGTGGCTCTGTGACTGGCACAGCAGGGACACATCCTCTCCTGAGGACCCTGTGGGTTCCAGATGCACTGAGAAGGAGGGCGTGGCAGGGAGCTGTCATGAGCAGGAGGAGAATGGAGAGAGGTGGCCACACATTGTTCTGAGCGGAGACCTCTGCAGCACTGTCTCTGAGGATGCTTCATCCCCATCTGTGTCTGTCTCCTTGGATCTGCCCCTCTTTCCATCCCATCTCTCTGTTTCTCTCCCTCACTGACACAGCACATTCACCCTGGCTATCACCTCTTCGGCTCCCCCAGTAGGGCCTGTGCACAAGCTGGGTCCCTGACTGAGCCATGGGCTCTTCAGCTGTGATCCGCATGTCCAGGTGGTCACTGCGTTTCTAGTATACTGAAACAGGCATAGAATATGAGCATCCAGCTGTGGCGAAGGATGACAGTGCTCTCAGGGAACAGTGCCGAGGCCTGCTTACCGGTGTCTTGCTCTGAGACCAGGCTCCTGGAGAGCTTCTTTTCTCTTTTCTTTGCCAGAATGAAATCTCTCAAATCCCACCTCTGAGGAACACTGGAGGGTCAGATGCCCTACCGAGGTCACCACAGGACTGGGAAGAACTGAAAGCCTGGGTTTCCTGCAGATTCCTAGGAGAGAAGGAGGAAGGACACGAAAAGGTTGCACATTTCCCACACTTTCGCTAGAACAGGGCTGTCAGAGGGGGACGCATTTGAAATCAAGCCCCTTCCTGAGGGCAGATCCTGGGTTAGGACCCTGAGTGTCCCCTCAACTGTCATCACAGGCTCCAGGTTTCGAAGTGCTCTGACCAGACAGAAAGACAATAATCGTAACTTTGATGTCACCCTACCTAGACCTCTCTCCTGGATGAAATAGGAAACATGGTCTTGTTCCTGGGTTTTGAAAAGGGCTGTTTATCCAGCTCCTCTGATTATTCTAGCTCTATGCAGTAGGTATTCTTTTGTTTCTGAGGTCTCCCAACACCAGATGTTCACAGCCCTTCCCCAGGTGATCACAGATCCTGGCTCAGCCTGGAGCCTGAGGTTGTGGAAGGTCCCTGCAGGAAAATCACAGCTGAGTTCAAGAATCTTCCTTCTCCCCTCAGACGGCGGCTCTCAGGTCCAGGAACCCCAACCCCCAGACCTCCAAGCACCAACTCACACGTGCTGTGCTGCTTCTCCACTGTCCAAGGTGGCTACCTTGTCTTCAGGAATAAGAGGTACCTGGTATATATGGTGACACACTCACCTGCCTGTGCTGGGATTATGGGCCCTAGACTCAGCCCTAAGGAGAACTCTCTGAGAAATTCCCCCTGGAGCCTGAGCAGACCATATTCTCCCTGACTGAAAAGACATGATTGAATGGTTATGTCCCACCAACACTGAGAGGCTGCTGTAACATTTCTAAATGTTCCCAAAACAGAGCAGAACCTCGTGAGTGAGAGGCAATAATTGTGCAAGTAAATAACATCCTATATTCTATGCTCAGAGAGACCAACAACATGTGATCACTCAGGTTCTTGGTCTTCCCTGCCATATGTTTGTCACATCAAAAGATCCACAGCAAGGAAGCTGAAATCCCACATAGTCCCTGGGACATTCTCTAAGAACTGCAACAAAGGAAGGTTCAAGGATCTTGAAGATTCTTCAGAGAGAAATGGTGCTTCCTACCCAAACATCCTCTGTCTTCCTCATATGCCTTCATTTCACCAAGAGACAGGACATGTCAGCTAATCAACCTGAAGCCCTCCTGAGCTGGTGCTCCTCCAGATCCCTGAGAGAAGAAGTTCTCTGGACAATGCTCTGAGAACACTCAACTTCACAATCTCTGAAACCCAAGCAGAAGAAGCATTCACTACAGGTAGAAGATGCCTAGGAACTACAGAAAATGCAGACAATTACAAGATGCACATTGGTGAACTTCATTGGTAATTTATGAACAAAGCAAGGCTTTCACAGGTGTGGGATAGAAGTGTCTCCCACCCTAAGGCAGAAGACGTTTATATGCATAAGTGAGTCAGTATGGGCCAGGTTGAGCCAACATGAGGTTAAGTCTTCTCAGACACTATTGACAAGTGTAGCTACACTGTCCCAGCTGAACAGAAATGGCGTAGCTGACCGTCTTCAAAAGCGCTTGTCCTGTGGGTATGAAATACAGGTAGCACCTACTAGTGGTAGGGAAAGGTCATGACCCTGAGTAATTCATATCAAGGTGGCTTCTGATAGGGATGACATTAAATTTGTACAGCAATTTTGGGAGTATGGCCATCATCATGATGTTGGTTCTTCCTATCCAGGAGCATGGGATATCTTTCCATTTTCTGAAATCCTCTATAATGTCTTTTCTTAGGGTGTTGTAATTTTCTGTGAAAAGATCTTTGACTTCCTTGCTTAAGTGAATCCCAAGGTATTTGATTTTCCACAGGGCTATTTTAAAAGGTATTGTTTCTATTGTTTCCCTTTCAGTGTGCTGGTTATCTGTGTAGAGGAATGCTATTGATTTCTGAGTGTTGATTTTGTATCCTGTTATGCTACTGAATTTCTGTATCAGTTCTAGCAGTTTCTTGGTGGAATTTTTGGGGTCTTACAAGTAAAGTATCATGTCATCTGCAAATAGTGATAATTTAACTTCGTCTTTACCTATTCTTATTCCCTTTATTTCTTCCTCTTTTCTAATGGCTGTTGCTAAAGATTTCAAGACTATATTGAATAGGAGGGGTGGTAGAGGACATCCTTGTCTTCTACCTGATATAACAGTAAAAGATTTCAGTTTTTCCCCATTTAGGATTATATGAGCTAACTGGTCAAGCATTGGCCGTGACTCATCCACATGGATGACACAGACAAAGGATCTACAGAATAAGGTACAGGACTACAAGATAAACCCTGAGGGGACTTCACTGACTTCATAACGAACATAGAGCACATGTGTTGGTATATATGTCTTGCTCTATCTAGGTCTTAACCATGCAGCAGAAACATATAAAAATGAAGTACACACCGCGGGGCCATAATAATAAGTTGAGCTGTAAATGGCTATGGTCGACAACTTCTTCGGATAACTCACTATTGTTGTGGAATGTTGGACTGTGTTGGATTGTGCTGTTGAGTTCAGGCATCTAAAGTAGTTGAATGACAATGGAGTGCCCATTGTTGACAGGTATAGACAAAGGAAGGGGTATAGAAAGGAAGAATCATGATGTGTGTGTATAGACAGTACAGTTGGGATAGATAACGTTGTGTTTCCACATAATTCTATGACAGGCAAGATTTGCACTAATGGTGGTTGGACAGGATATTATGTCGGCTTCTAGTACTATGGACAATCGCTAGGAAAATAACAAGGTAGAAAATATTAATTATTGAATCTTTGATGTATTCAGGTATAAAAAATAAGATGCACAAACAGCTACACTCTTAATTTACTGATAAGAGACATATGGTGTAATAATGTCTGTAAGTATAATATCATGTATGCACCTTGTATGATACCAAAATATTATGAAAACAGGTTGCAATGTATTAATTTATCAAATCCATCTTGTCAAGGTATCTTAAAACTGTCTCATTGATATTTGTACTTCAATAAAACAAAAATAAAATAAAAATAAAATATAAAATATTTTTAAAAAGGTAGCTTCTGTAGCTCATCACAGCACCACTGCAGAACTGATCCCTGCAGCTCCTCCTATCTACTGAATCATGTCTCTGTCAGTGAAAAAAGCTTCAAGCCATCTCCCAAGGGAACAGAGCTATAAGAAGTATGGCCATGTGTCAGAACCTGTCATGCCAGAGATGGTAGAATTCTCAGAACAGGAATTTAAAGCAGTAGAAACTCCAAGGGACCTGCTTGGTAAAGTAGGCAGAATGGAAATTTGATGGGCAAGGCAATCAGAAATAGGGAAGCACCAAAAAAAAAAATAAATAAATAAATAAAAGGCAGTATGCAATCCTAGAGACACTGCAGTGAGCATAAGAAATGCCCACATGGGGCTGCCAGTAAGTAGACTGCATGGTTAGGAAAGACCCTCTGGGCTGGAGAACATGGGGCACTGAAGAGAGAAGACCGAGGAACCAGATCAGAATATCCATGGACTAAGTGATAACTCTGTGAGATGTAAGATGGATACCACTGGTGCATCCTTGGGAAACAGAGATGCCTCCTGACTCACTCTATGAGGACATTTTCTAATGCTGTACTGACCCCAGGGGAACCAAAAACTACCAACATCCTCATGCACACAAATGTAGAATGTTCAGTAAAGCACAGTGTTGTGCCATACTACAGTAAATGACTGGTCATGTGTATGACAGTGATCCCACAAGCCTGTCACACTATGACCTCAGAGCCAACACAAATTGTGTAAGTTCATTGTGTGTTGGCACAACAAAATTGCCTGAATTACATATCAAAAAACATCCTATTCTAAACAATACATTAGTCAAAGCATGTTAAATCTAAGTATTTGTAAAAATAATTATATAACATGATCAATATGGATTTATCTCAGACTTGTAAAACTCAGCTCAATATTCTGAAGCAAATTAAATTATAATACTGCAATACATACAGACAAAACAATTTAACAGAAATATTACCACAATTGACACGAAAACATTTGTCAGTGTCTCAGAAATGTTCAGTGATGAAAATGTTTGCTAAATGAGGCTGTGTGCTTCATGCCACGGACACTCTGTGTGACAGGACACAATCTCAAGCTGCACAACAGAACCAGCAGTTGTAAGAGAGGACAATCCATATTGCTCTTTGGCACACAGAAAATCAGAACAGAAGTTGGTAGGAGGGGATTCCACTGTCCTCCAAAGGAATCAGGGTGAACTCCAGAGAAAGAACAGGCCAGGGTTACTCCACTGGCAAAGCCACCGAGTGGAATAAGGACAATCCATCCACTCACAGTGAACTTCTAACAGTGGGAAGCAGGTTAGGGGGAAGTGTGCTAGGAGGTAGGAGCTAAGATCACTTAGACTCTTCTCAGGTGGCTGCTAAAGTCATGCTGAGCCCTAAATATGAAAGACTGGAAAAGGCTTCCTGGTCTGGGATCAACAGAGCAACCCACCCAGAGCAGCGACAAAAGTAGGATAGGAGCCTCGTCTTACTATGTGACAGGGTTATTCTACCTGCCCGTGATTAGTGGGTAAAAGGAGCTAGTGGTGTGCACTAGAGGTAACTGGACAATCTCTGAAAGGAGACAAGTGAATAAAGCATTGGGAAAAATCCTGGGCTTCCCCTGTCTAGCAGCTTGATAGAAAAGCAAATGGGTAGAGACCAACCCAGCAAGAAGTGGACAACCATAACGTTGTGAGCTGAAGAGCACATAACGGCCCCCATATTCAGAGACCAAATTGGCTCCTAATTCAGCTCAAATCCTACTGCATCCTTGGCGGAGGCTACACAGCACACCTCTGTGATCCAACCTGGACACTCCCACAGAATTGTGGACATCAGAGGAACTGTATTGTCTTTCTCTAACTTTGTTTCATTGAATTTCTTTTATTAGGTTATTGAGGCAATGCTTTTTATTTGTTTGTTTGTTTGTCCTTGCTTTCTTCTTGTTTTTGAACCTTAATTTTTTAATTTTTTGTTTATACTTTTTATTATTATTTTTAAAGAATACAAAATAGTGATAGAAGAAAACAGCAATATACATGATACAAGATTTCACTAAACAAAGTAATAAGAATCCAACAATGGTTTCTGTGTTACATGATGCTATGTGCAAATTACTTTTCCAGATCACCAAATATAAATGTATAGGTTTTGTTTTAAAAAACAATAACTAAGAAGACATAAGAAATTCAAGAGAGGAAAAAAATTACAGTAAAAACAAAATTATAAGCATTAATTGCTCCTTTCTTTCCTTTTTATATTCTTTTAAATAGAATTCTCAAAGTAGAAAGGAGTAGACAATAAATATTTAAAGATTTAAAATTTCTGAATTTAGTTCAACTTATAATACCACATTTCCAAGAAAAATGAACCTTTTGCACAAGAAATTTAAATAAAATCATACCAAAATGAAATTGTCTGAAACTTATTATAAAGAAAAGAATTGTTAAAGTATATACATAAAAATATTAGCTATGGAAAAACAACATTAAGTAGCATCTTATTCCACATTAGAAAGAAAAAAAGGACAAAGTATATAAGAAACTAGACTAATTAAAGGACAGAAAGAACAAAAAAGATCTATCCTCTTTGAATTTTATATTTAGGAAACATACCTTTGAAAACTAAAAATAAAATATTTTCTAGTTACACAAACTTGAAATATTTTAATACCTCCAGATTTAGCATATAGGAAATAACAAAGAGCATAATACAAAAGGCATGAGAAGTTGCAGTATGCTCCTGGATAAACAATAAAGAGCTCTCAAAGTGATAGTTATGCAGGACTATATAAAATATATTACTTGAACTCTTATTTAAAAGGTCATTGAACATTTCTGTGAAACAGTACCAATCCTATGTCTGGTTATACACATATGTTTTTCATATATATGTGTATGTATGTGTGTATAAAACACAGGAAAGAAATAATGCAAAGTTAACAGGAAATGGAAATGCACTTTTTGTTTTTTCTTTATTTTTATTTTTTTGGAAATGTACTTTTTAAAGTTTCTAATACTAGGAGAAGATATCATACGATGTCTTTGTAATTCAAAGATATAGTATAAATCCTAAAACAAAAATTAAGATTAAGCAATATTAAGAAAATTAAATACTAATTAATTAAAATTAAATGTTTCAAAACAATTGAACTAAGAGAAAATTTTCATGATAGTAAAGAAATACTAAGAATAAAACATAAGATAAATGCTAGAATGACAAATAAATGACCATCACCTCTGACAGTTTGGGGATAGGATATCACACAAAGTCCTAGTGTGTTGTGGACATAGATAATGACCATGACACCTACTGGTGGCCAGGTGTGACTTGTGGTATGGAGCTACAGCTATTTCCTTGTAATCCACCCTGTAGTCCCATAAAGAATCATGACCCATAGGGCACAAGAGAAGTCCATTGGTAGAGGGTGCTGATGGAAATATTTTGTTACTGTACACAGAAGAATAACTGACAGACTACTATTGCATACTTCTTACTCTTCTGTGTTTAGTTGTTTGCCCTATTTGGTGGGTTCTTTCCATTCTCGTTCATGGGGTTGTGATCATTTTGCTCCCTCTCTAGAACATCATTTAGTAGTCTGTGTAGGCTTGGCTTTGTCATCATGAAATTCTTTAGTTGTTCTTTGTCATGGAACTATTTTACTTCTCCATTATACTTGAAAGAGAGTTATGCAGGGTGTATCAGTCTGGGTTGGAATTTGTTTTCTTGCAAGAGTTGAAGTCCTTTGCTCCATGCTCTTCTTGGCTTGATGGCTTGTGAAGAGAAATCTTCCGTTATTCTGATGGGTTTTCCTTTAAATGTGATCTGTTTCTTTTATTTAGCTGCTTTAGGTATACTGTTCCTGTGCTGAATTTCTGGGATTTTGATTATTGTATGTCTGGGAGTGGTTTCAATTGGGTTGATGTTATTTGGAGTTCTATATGCTTCAGTTACCTGAATGCCAGATTGTTTCTCCATATTTGAGAAGTTTTCTGCTATTACTTCTGCCCATATTCTTTTTATATCATTTGTATTGACTCCTTCCTTCTCATTGATGCCTATTAGTCTCACATTGTTCATCTTTGCATCATCATTCAGATCTTAAATTATTTTCTCCTGCATCCTACTTGTTTTTAAGAGAACTTTGCTTACTTTTTCACCAGCTGCCATGGTGTCTTTAAGGTCAGAAACTCTATTTTCACTTTCACTCAAACGGATTTTCCAGCTGGTGATTGAGGTTTTAATTTCCTGTATATCACTTTGAATCTGTTTCATATGTGCTATTTCTTTCCTATGTTGGTTATTCAGGGGTTCCATCATTTTTATATTGTGCTTTATTTTTTTATCAGTGCATTCTTTAGAAGCACTGAGTACTTTGATTATACTTATCACCGCTTGTTTTATTTCAGAAATCATTTCTGATCTGATTTCTTCTATACCTTTCTGCAGTTGTTTCTTTTCTTTCAAAGCTATTATTTCAGAGATTTCAGGCATGTGATTTCCAATTTCCTCTATGCTAGTGTCTTCTGCATTTGTATTGGATGGACTTGGGGCCTGAGACTGCTTTTTATTCCTTCTCTTTGTCATTTTGTATACCACTGACTTTTGACCTTTGGTGTAGAGCTTAGAAAGAGTTTACCTTAGCACCAGGTCTGGATCTACGAAGCTCAGACTCCACCAGGTGGGTGTGACTTGGGTCTGGCTGCTGTGCTCCACTTCTTCCTGCTGCAACCTTGCCGGTGAGCCCTTTGTATCACTCTGGCAAGATGTTCTGCTCCAGAATCAGCTGGGTGTGTCTTGTCTGCAGCCTGTTCTCAGGGAGCTCTGCTGAGGGGTTCTATGATGGGCCCGTGTTCTGGGTCTGTTCAGGATCCAGTGGCCCGGGCAATCTCACTCATATGTCACTGCGCCTGTGTTCTAGGTCACATGGTGATCCGGAGGTCCAGGCTGTCTCACTCACATGCTGGGTCTGCCCTTGGTTTCTTCTTATTGGTTTATTTTTTGACAAATTGCACTTTACACTACCCATACTCCTCTCATAAGTTCACTTTTATTGTAGTCTGTCTTTTGTAGCTTGTCATACATTGAATTATTGCTTGACATCTTTTAAATCACTTCTCTACTAGCATATTTTATACTTATAGTGTTTTGTTTATTTTTATACATTTTAATGAGAAAAATGGTGAAATAGCAGTAAAACAGTTTCAAAACAGGTTAGTAGGACAGTTACAATAATTAATACATAGCATATTGTTGTCTTCATAGTAGTTATTCATAGGACAAGATGCAGACATGATATCTTGACTAAACAATATTAATACAAACCTTTATTCTCATTGAACTAAGAGAAAGTAGCCGTATATCTACCCTATCTTGTATATACATATATATTTTTTTCACAACAAAAATGGTCCTTTATTTATATTCCCATTTTTTGTTTTGTTTTATCAGACATGGGTGTTTCAGTGATGCTAGAGAAGCTATATTTGAAGAAATCTTTAAAGGACATTTTCATACTTGATCCCAGTCCAAATATTGTAGGTACTTGAATTCAGCAAAATAACCCAATATAATCTAATAGTAGTGGGTTATCAGCAGAACTGACAATTGTCTAAAGTTATTGACTTGAGCCTTTTACAGCTCAGCATATTAATATGGCGTTACCTTTTGTAGCTCATGGATACACTTTTCTACTGGATGGTTAAGACCAAGTTAGAGCAAGACCTATATAACTAAAAATGTTACTTTTGCTATCTGGCAAGGTCAGTCAAATCCCTTCATGATTTACCCTGGAACCATGTACTGTACTTTGTAGATCATTGTCAGTGTCAGCCATCTGGATGTTTCACATCCATTGCTTGACCAATTTACTATCTTCAAAAGTCTAAGAGAATGTTTTCTCTCTAGGTGACTCTCCTTAGGCACACTATACACTATCTTCTGTGGCCCCATAATCTCCTTGATCAGAAAATTTGGGACATTATTTAGTTACAAAATGTCACAGCAGAGGCTCTCTTATGTCCTGAGTCCTTACTGACCTTGAAGAACTAGGGAAAAAAAAGGTAATAAAAGTAAATGAGAGATAAGAAAAAATGTAGTAAGATTTTCCTGCTACAATGTTGTATGTGGCTCAATTTTTAAATTTCTGTGTAAAAAAAATTGTAATTTTTTTGACATTCTATAGAGATTTAAATTTTAGAATAACCATGATTGTTGGAAAGTAGAAATTTCGTTTTATGTCTAAGGTATTTGATATTCAGATAGATAGTGATATCAAGCTTAACTACTTCTGCTATAGGAAAATATAATTAAGCTTTTCTTCTGGATGTTTAACAACTAAAATTTACAAACCAAAAATTACAGAGATAGATGGGCTAAAAAGATAGCCAATACTTATAGTGTTATTAAAATTGCCTTTGTATTTTGGTATTTTTTTAGACAAGATCCCAAATGTAGTTTAGGCAAGGCTTCAGCTTCCTTACATATTTGAGGCTGGCTGGAATGGAATGTGATCCTCCTGTCTCAGCTCTCTGAGTTCAGGGATGATAGCCCTGGGGTCCATGCCCAGAAGCTCTAGTTCATATAGTTTTTGTCTTTTAAACCCCTTTGGCAGAACTGTGATCTAAGCCTCAGAATCTGCACGTGCTAGGCAAGTGTCCTGTCAGTGAGCTCCAGCCCAGGTGCTACACTTAACTTTCACACAGGAGTTGGTGTGATTCTACAGCTCAGCTGTGGTGGAGCAGCGCTCTGTCTTTCACACCCACTTCCCCCGTGAGTTCTGCAGCATAAGAGGCTTTCATGCTGCTGGGTTTCTGCACTCATTGTGCTTTGTGGGGTCTGTTAGACCACACTCAAGGCCTCAAAGATGCTGAGTAGGTGCCTGACACTGAGCAGCCTCAGCTCCATGCTGTGTGCAGTACCTTCAGTCTAAACGTGAAGAATTGTTTATGAGGTAGATGTGTTAGCATTTTGTCTGTCTGAAAAACTACCTGAAAAATCTTTTATTTAGTCTAATATTTTTATCTTCCACAAAAATAAATACTTGTTACAGTCCCTTCTGCAGTTATAAGTTAATTGTCCAGTGTTAATAGGGTACTAATTTATCAACCATTTAGCTTTGCTTTATCATTCTCAGTTATTACACAGTGTTTAAGGGTAATAAAACTACCTTACAGTTTCAAATTTGAGAAATCTATGGCAAATTTTTAGAAGTATATTAATCAGCATAGAATATTTTAATTTACACATATACAATAAAAATTTATCTAAAATGAATACCAGTTCATTTTTTGTTTTGTTTTGTTTTGTTTTGTTTTGTTTTGCTTTGTTTTTGCTGTACTGGGAATGGAACTCAGGATCTTGCACTTAATATCCTGCACTCCATGCAAACTTTACTTTTCTACCACAAGCCGATGTGCATCCAGTACGCCAAGACCAACTCAGATATCATTGTCAAGATGAAGGGTACTTTTATGGAGCAGGACCTTAAATGGGAGAAGAAGAAGCCCAAAATCCACGAGATGCCATCTGCCAAGAAGGCTGGGCCGTAGCCCCTGAGGGGGGAGCTGTCCAGGGCCCTGTCCCAGGCATGCCAGCACCACTCAGTCTTCCTGCATGATGCATCACATGCGGGGCCGGCCACCATATATGCCACATCCTGCCGTGATCCCACCTCCAGGCCATGCATCAAGCAAGATTCCTCCTGGGGCCATGGCCCCACAGCAGCTTATGCCATGGCGGATGCCACCAGTCCAGCCTCTCTCAGAGAATCCACCAAATCACATCCTGTTCCTGAGCAACCTGTTACAGGAAACCAATGAGCTCATGTGCTCCAGCTTCAAGGAGGTCCACCTGGTGTCTGGCCAGCATGATATTGTGTTTGTGGAGTTCAACAACAAAGCTCAGACAGGAGCTGCTTGTGATGCCCTGCAGGATTTTAAGATCACCCAAAACAATGCCATGAAGATCTTCTTTACCAAGAAGTAGCACCTTTTCTCCAGCCCTGCCCCTTCTCCTGTTCTGGGTCCCCTCTCCTGTTTGGCTCAATCCCCAAAGGTAAGACCCCTTTGGGGGGGCTTCTTGGAGCCATGTGTGAATGTGTGGTTGCCACACAGCATTGTACCCCGAGTCTGTCCCCAGACATAGCACCTGGCGCAGTTAGGCTGGAATTAAAGTGTTTATTGAGGTGTATTTTTTCACATAAATAAATAAACAAATTAATTAATTAATTCACTGTAGCGGTGGTTACATGTATTCATCACTTCATAATTCTTTTACTGCCCGTCTTCTCCCTCTCCATTTCTTTCTGGTTCTGTTTGTCATTTACTAAGGATCTCAATCTTTGTGTCCTACTGTCTATCACATGGCTTTCTGCAGTGAACTATCCCTCTGTTCCTGTCCCCTGGGAAACTGTCCTAGCTCATGTCCTGGGAGCTGGCTGATGCCTGCTGTCCTCTTCATTCTCTTCCACACTCTGTCTTCTCACCCAAGAAAACTTCCTAACAACTCACTGTGAAAAAGAAGAAAAAAAAAAAAAAAAAAAAAAACAAAAAAACAACTCACTGTGTGTGCGTTCCCCTCACAACCCCCCCCCCCCGATTTCCTGGGAACACAGGCTGAGGGGCTCCTCTGTCTCCTCTGCTAGGTCAGCTCTGTCTGCTCTGCCAGTGTTCACAAACGTCTGCAGTTGTGCATTTTTATTTTTCATCCAGTGGATTGGTAGGTTCATTGTCTTCCTCCTCCTGGTTTTGATTTTGGTTTTCTGTGTACAAAGTCAAGCTGCCTTTGCACAATGACTTCGTGGATTTCTGAAGAGCCAGCTCCTTCTTTAGCTGTCTCTGTCATCACTGACCTTTTCTCTGTTGGCCTCATCTTACCCTTGTGCCCTTCCTAGGACTGCCAGATAAATGCTAAGAAGAAGCCCAAGGACACAGTTCTTTGTGGAAGTTTATTATTGGGGCAAAGATATCAGTTTTTCTTCATAAGCAGGAAGCTTCTTTCAGATTTTGTAAGTTACTTTACAATTCGGAAAAGCACTTGTCCTATGATTTGACATTGTGACTTTTTTTTAATTGTTCTCTTTTTTCCATAATTTTATTGAAGAACAAATAGCAATGACACAGTTTAAAATCAAATTAGTAGAACAAAATCAATAATTAATACATTGCATATAATTTTCATAGTAGGTATTTGTTGTACAAGGTGCAGATATGATATTTTATTTACAAACACTATTAAAGCAGATCCCTCTATTCACTGAATTAAGAGAATGTAGTTGTATACCTATTTTTTTTTCAAAGCTGATTTATAGGACAGTTTCAATAATTAACACTTTTTGCATACTTCCTAGTGGTTATCCATAGTACAAGAAGCAGACGAGATATCCTGTCCAAACACTATTAGTGCAAATCTTTCTTCTCATAGAATTATGTGAAAGTAGAGGCATATTTATCCTAACTATTCTGTATATACAAAACAGGGTTACAGCGTAAACCCTGAGGGGACTTGACTGACCTTACCAGACACAAAAGTTACATTTCTTGTTATATCTCGGTCTTAACCATCCAGCACAAAAGTATAAAAGGTATATAAAGTAAAGCCATATTAATGTGCTGAGCTGTAAAAGGCTCTAGGTAACAACTTCTGTGGAAAACCCACTACTATTGTGGGCTACTGGACTGTGTTGGAGTGTTTTGCTGAATTCAAGCACCTATAACATTTGAATGCCAATATAATACCCATCTCTGACAGAACTAAAGAAAAAAAGGGGACTTGTTGACTTTCTACAACTCTTATTGATCCTTACAGGTGAGCAGTTTTTCCTTTTTCTGAAGTTGCAGTCAAGTTCACTGATGATGTCAATGACTCATAAAGCCCTGATTTCTGGGGCAGCCTGATTTTCTGTACACTTTTATTTATTTATTTATTTATTTATTTATTTATTTATTTATTTATTTATTTATTTTTATTTTTATTTATTTATTTTTTTTTTGCAGAACTGGGGATTGAACTCAGGCCCTTGTGCTTGCCAGGGAAGCGCTTATTCCACTGAGCTATCTCCCCAGCCCTGTGTACACTTTTAGACCCCAAGGTATGTTTTTTTCACCTGTTTAATATAGAGTTTTCCTTTGCAGTGTTCCCAGGATTTTAAAATTTTTATTAGATTTTTGAGGAAATATTTAATTATTTGTCCAATCTTGCATAACTGTTTGTTAATCTGAGCAACAGATTTAATGATAAAAATATGTAATACAACAACCATTGTTAATTTTGAAAATCTATAACATAAATATTATTTTTTATTTATTTTATTAAAGAACAAATAGCAATAAGACAGTTTCAAGACAAATTAACAGGACAGATTCGATCAATTAATACATTGCAAATTGTTTTCATAATGTTTTGGTGTCATACAAGGTGCATACATGATGTTATACTAACAGACATTATTATGGCAGATGTCTCTAATCAGTGAATTAAGAGAGTGTAGCTGTTTAATTATCTTTTTTATAGTAACAAATATTATTGTATATTACCCTGTTTCTGATTGTATCTGTTATTTGCTTTGGCTATTTTTTTGTTCTTCTGTCTGTTTGGTTCAGGGTTTCACTGTGCAGTTGGACTCATGACCCTCCTGCTTTCAACCTCCCCAGGGCTGGGATTACAGATGTGCATCACCGCGTCCTGTCTCAATGGCTAGCACCCGGGCGTGGGGCTGGCAAGACTCACTATGTTACGGATCAAACCCAGGTTCCTGTGCTTACCTAACTAGGCACTTGGTCCACTGAGCTACTTCACCAGCCGTTGCTTTTGTTTTACTCTTCAAAATAAAATAAATTAATAAAATAAAATAAAATACAATGATTTTAAGGACAAATTTATATTTATGTTGTTTTAATTGAAATTACCACTGTTTGCTATGATCATTATTTTCTACATTCTCACTTAGTCAAAATTATTACCATTTCATATAAACATAAATAATTGTATTTTTCTGTTTTTATGATTCTATTTTTATATTTAAGACCTTCACTTACTCAAAAGTGTACATGCTTCACAAGCTTGGTGTGTACATTTGCTCTGATGATAAATTTGATCACTCAGTTATTTCTTTGCCTCAGGCTGAGTTATTTTACTACTAACTTGTTCAGTATTCAGAACTGTTGGGGCAGCTCTCTGGGACTGCAGGATTAGGTGACTCTCAGATCCCTCAGAGTCCCAAGTAGAAACCCGCAGGGGTCCGTGGTCCTCAGCGGAGTGTGCCCAGGGCAGAGCCTGTGCCCTCTGAGGCCCACATGTGGTGCAGGCCCTCTGTACTCTGAGATCTTTGGCGCTCTCATGGACGACCAGGCAGGTGCACACACTGGGCTCATCTGGGGGATTCTCCTCCCGGCAGGAAGGGGCTGGGGTCGACTCCCTTCTGAGCTTGAAGCTCCTCACCTGGGCGTAGGTCATGCCCTGGGGATCTTCAGGGTGAGTTGCCTGGGAGCACAGCGATGAGGATCACTATAACGCTGCAGCCTGGGAAATCCTGGGGAACTCAGGGGCAGCACTTACCTGCCCATCCCTCTGACTGTCTTCTCCTGTGGCTCCCGCCTGCAGGCCTAGGAATGGCCTTAATGCGGGAGAAGCAGGTGAGACCCTGTCACATCTCTGACTGGAGGGCTGCACCTCAGCATAGATCACTTCCTGGGGCTCCCTGTGCTCTGGGTTCTGCAGCAGAGAAGGGTGACAAGGCTGCTCCTTGACTCCACTCTCCACCATCTCTCAGTCCCACAGGGACTGCAGAGTGAGCACTGGGACAGCCGTCAGCTCAGACACGGCCTGGAAAACTTTCCAGTGGTTTCAAGACCCCCATCCAGGCCCAACAACCTGAGAGAATGAGCCCAGCACAGCTTTGCCCTTAGGCACTGATACTTATCTCTTTTATCTGTCACCTCCTATGACAGGGCACCTTGGACAAGGGTATGTGTTCCCACCTGGTCTTGCACTTGCTGTTTCTTGGAAGGAAAGCTTAGCTCTGGGACAGTCCCATGAGTGTTCTGCATGCATGTCACTGCTGAAGCATTAGTGCTCAGAAGGTCCCCTCTGCACCTTTCCCTGGACCCCTCCTTGCCCTTTCCAGACACTCTCCACCCTTTCCTGCCTGTGTGGCTCACAGTGCTCTGTACTGATGGGGTCTCTGTGCCCAGGCTCTGCTCTGTCACCACTGTCTGTCTGTCCCTGTACTGTGCTGCTCGGAAGACACAGATGCCTGGTGCTGGTGGCTGTCCAGTCACATTCCCAACCTTGCAGACAGTGAGCCCTCAAGGAGATTGTGCTGCCTGTGTAGCAGTTGATGGAGACTGCAGGGAGGAGAGGCGGGGCTCACAGGACACACGGCTCACAGGACACTCCCTGGGCTCCAGCATGCAGGGAGTTTGGTGAGGCTCAGGATGGGGACAGAGAAGAGGGTCCTTGCCTGAGGGAGATCAGGGTGTTGAATGCAGGGGATGCAGATTTAAGAATGGAAATCACTCAATGTGGAAGAATGGAGATAATAACACAGTGGGGCGAGAGAATGGGAGTAGAGGAGTGGATGATTTACCTGGTGGCTGTGGGAGTCCTCTGGGGAGGTGGCAGCAGAATCGGGTCCTGGGGACAAGAAGAAGGACACTCTGTGCCACCTGTGAGGAGCCCTTCTGCATCTGTAGTGGCTCCATTTGGTTGGTATCAGACCTGGGATGCTCTGCTTGCAGGGCCCTGAGCACCACAGCTGGCCCCTCTCTAGGGTGTGCCCAGGCCCTCTTCCCCTCCTCACCTGCCTTCCTGAATTGGCTCTGATGTTGGAGTCCCAAGAGCACAAGGAGTGTGAGCAGCAGGAGGGAGGCCACTGAGACCCAGGTCAGGATGTGCAGGTTCCTCCCCGGACCTTGGCCATGGGTGGTATCTACATTAGGAAGAGATTAGCTTCAGAGATGACCAGGTCCTGGTGGACTTTGCATTCATCTCCTCAAATTATCTCACTTCAAACACATAGTCTTGTTGTCCCCACTAAGGAAAGCTACAGATGAGAAAATCAAGGACCAGAGAAGGACAATCCAGCCCAGGTCCTGTCCATACCCACACTTGAAGTCGAGGACTCCGGACACCAGTGGGGCTGAGATCGGAATGAGGACTGAGATGGACTGGCAGCCTCCAGACATCCTGGATGAAGGATGCTGGAGACAGAGCCCAGGACTCTCCTGATGGGGAGCTGGGTGCTGAGGGTGAGGGTGGAGTCCATAGAGGGTCCTGTAGATGAGCCTGGTGGGTACTGGGTGATTGAACCTGGGGACTCTGGCAATCAAAACAGGAGAATTTGATGGTCAGGATGGAACTGGGTACTTCCCACTGCTGTCTGTGCAACATCATCACCACAGTCTCCCCAATACCATCCCTTCCCACAAACACTTTCTAAATTCAAATCAAAGCCCTTATTGAGTCCATCTCAGCAGAGCCCTGGGGACTTAAAGGAAACATCCTCCCTGGACTGAAATCCCTAGGTCCTTCTCCTTCTAACTGAGAAACAATGTCCTTAGGGTAAAGGCATGAGTGACTCTGAAATGAGAGAGGACAGTGACAGAGTCTTATCACCTGAGACTAGGAGCTCCAGGGCGTCACTAGGTGTGGACCACAACTGGAGACTTCTTCTGTCAGAGCCATAACATCTGAACTTCCAGCTGTGCCCAGGAAACACAAGGCCCACAGGGAAAAGGGTCTGGAAAGTTCTGTTTGGAAGTTGTTGTGACTTCTGTGTCCAGGCAAGCTTGTCTCGTCCTTCCTTAATCAGAATGAACCTGTCAAATCTTCTCTGTGACCAACACTGGAGGGTGACATTCTCTCCTGAGGTCACCACAGAGCTGGGCAGGGCTGACAGGCTGGGTTTGCTATAGATTCCTAGGAGAAGGAGGCAACATGTAAAATGGATTCACATGTGGGACATTGTCCCCACGGCTGGGCTGAGAGAGGTGATACCCCTGAGGGAAGTCCCTTTCCTGAGAACAGAGCCAGTGTGTAGGACCCTCAGCATCTTCTCACCTGTCACCACCAGCTCCAGGGGCTCACTATGCTGTGACAAGCCAGCAGGGCTACGATAGAAACAGTGATATCGGCCAGCATCATCTTTTGTCATGAATGGGATGAAGAACTCGGCCTTGTCAAGTGAGATTGATAGTTCTGAGATCCTCCATCCTCCTTCTCTGTACAGACGATACTTCTGGGCCCCCAGTGTCCCCTGACACGAGATGCTCACAGAACTCCCCCAGGGGATCACAGAGCCTGGTGTGGCCCAGAGCATGGGTTTGGGGAGAGAACCTGCAGGGAAGTCAGAGGCTGAGCCCAGAACCTTCTCTGTCATGACATCATTCCTTGGCCTCAGCAGTCATCCCCATCCCAAGGCTGCCTTCCCCCATGGATGCCAAGATCTTGAGCTCAGGGAAGGTCAAGGAGTGCTAGAGTGGTCTCACCTTTGTGTCCTTTCATCCCCATTTGCAAACTCAGCCCTGGAAGAGAGTTTTCTGTGCTGTCAAAGGCCCCAGCTCGTGCGGCAGCTGCTTCCACCTATCCACTCCGGCCTGGTCCCCCCACCACAGATCCAAGCACTGACCTAGGCAGAGCAGAACAGGCACTATGAGCATCATGTCCACTGCTCTGATTGCTCCAGCTCTGACAGAGGACTCCTCAGCACTGCAATACACACAGATGAGCGGAAGTGCAAAGTCAGAGCTGCCCCCATCCTGGTCCCCACCTCTGTGAACCCACGCAAAGGGGGCAGATAGCACAGCACTGGGCCAGGAACTTGCTGCTGCATGCTCAGGATACAAAGCTCCATGGAGAAATCTCAGCTCAGACCTAAGTTATTCCTGGGTCCTACACCTTTCCACATGGCCGGAACCCCAGTCATTAAAGGAAGGATCCTGGCTCTGGCCCTCATGGCTGCAAAAGCCAGGATTCCAACCAAGACACTCATTCTCTGAGAGCCGCCCTGGAATGTCATTCTTGGGTCTTTTACAAATATGTATTTCAGGTAGAGTTTTCTCAGAGTCCAGAAACACCTCCTGGTCTCGAGGCGCACATGGCCTGCGTTCTGAATGGGAGATCGTCCTTGGAGACCTGGTGACTGATTGTTTGTCCTGTGTGAACAGGAGATGGAGTATCCCTCTCCTCCATCAGGGTTTACCATTTCTACCCTGGCTGCTCCAGCATTTTGCTATAGTAGCAACAACCGAGTCAGGGATTGGCATAAATATGCACTCGCTCCTGTGCTCCGATTCCCATCTCCCATTCAGTGTTTTTCTTCTAGGTTCCTGAAGGATGACTCCAGTCTCCTATTTCAGAGCACCACATCACAACCGTTCACACACTGCCTGAGGGCAGAGAGCTCCACTGGCTTCACTACCCTGGGTCTGGGCTGTAATTGAAGAGAGTACTTCTCTGTAAGTAGGTGGTGGCAGGTGAAGCCCACAGGCAGGTCTTTTCTTTCTTGTAGTGCTTTACCATCATAATGCTAAGCTTTGTTGGATGGCTGATGGCTTAGCTGGAGCTACAGACGCTCTGCCTGCCCAGGATCAGTGTCTTCAAGCCAGGAAATGCAGGGGCACAGCTGGCCCATGCCACCTGTGTTCCAGGTTAAATCTCCACATGGTCCTGAGCACTCATAGCATCCTGGCAGTCATGTCCTGCACCACACAGCAGTGTGAGAAGAGCCTGGGAAGCAGGAAAGAATCTTAAATTGGAGAAGCATCACTGGGTGGTGGATCAAGAGTGGCCTCAAGTCACTGAGACTATGGGCTCTGGAAGGGACTGGACAAGGAGAGGAGTTCTGAAAAGCGGGGAGGAGAAGCAGGAGCAGGCTAATGTGCTGTGGGGAGGTTAACTGGAATGCTTAGAGCATCAGAAGGCTGATGGAAATGGAGGCAGAGAATGTTATGTTCAGGAGGCCTCAGATGGGCACAAGAACTGCCCTGGGAAGTGGATTATGGCAGCTTTTTTAACTTTTTGGGAAGCTAACACATAAACACCTCATGTCTCCCAAGAATTTAAAGTGTTACATAAATACTATGGAAAAGCTCATATATGATCAAAAGAATGTTCTAGGAAATTCAGGAAAAAGAACCAACAGAATGCTGAGACAGACTGTGAATGAGTTCTCTCTCCCAAGTAGATTTCACTGTTGCATTTTCAGGTAAGCTGATTGTTGTCTATGGGGAGGAAGATAACATTTGCACACCTTCTATCCAAGGAAAGTTGGCTAACACGTTATCCCCACATACAGTGTTTTGCAGCCACACCTTAATACACAGTGGAAATGTGGAGCACAAGACATGTGGAAGCTCTGTTAAAGCCCAATTTGTTGTTTATTTTCAATCACTCTTAAAGAGGAAACCCCACAATTGTAACTCTGAGGGTTGGTTTTGTTGTATCAAAAGTTAAGAGTATTTGTTACTGATGCAGCTTCTGCTTAACTCTAGTGAGCTACACCGGGCCGGGCTTCTTGCCATGTCCAGAAGAGAAATCATGAGGATGTCCCTCTCTATGTCCTTACCCATCCTGCTTCATAGATATTCCAGGCATGAGACAGATCTGGTACTAACTATTCAGTGCTGCAGTGTATGCCCTAGAGAATGTGAACTCTACAAACCTCTTAACTGAGGATGAGAGAGGAAGATGCTAATGTGTAATTGTTTGTCCACACTGAGAAGCTTCAATACACAAATTCCATGTGCTGGAACAAAACGTGCTAATTTCCACAGCTAGGAAATCCCTAGTTCAGAAGAGGAGCTGGGCCTGTTCTGCAAAGATATTGATTTGTTTCTGTGAAGAGGAGGGATAATGGCACCCTAGGCCATTAAGCTGGAGCACACATCCAGAACCCATGGTGTTTGGCAAGTGGCAAGGCTCCCTTTCCATAGGACACTGCGCTCTACAAAAGGTACTCTATGCTCAGCTCTTGGGCAAAGTCTCTCTCCCAGAAATTTCTGGGGGGGTAGAATATGAGGGACATGGCAGGAGGAACTAAACCTATTACCTGACAGCAGAAGACAAGACATCTTGCCATCAATGTCAGTATAATGAATGTGAATCTCTCACATAAAATCCAGCTCTGTGACAAAGTGAACCTGTGTTTCTAAATTCCTACCACTGACCTGGAACAGGAGGGAACTTGCTGCAAAGAACTGGACTGAATTCCTACTTTTCAACATCAGACCTTCCAGTCCCTTGTAGCCTGTGAGCATCAGAGGTCTGGCAGATTCTGGCAGTGAGCTGGAGTTTAGCTTTTCTCCAGTCATTCTAATTTAATGTAAATGGAATCCATCACTGGGCCCTGCCCTATCTGATAGCTCAGATACCAATGTACACTTCATTACTGCCAAATGTTATTGGATACTTTCATGAAAGAGTAGGCTGGCCACACACATCAGGCTCCTCAGGATTATGTCAGGAGAGTTCAGGAAGAATCACCAGTAGTGAGAGCTCTCGGGTGGCTCATGTCCTCACACATCCAATGTCATTATTGGAGTCACAAGAGGGTTTACATATGTGAGGCACTCTAGGATGTTAAACATGGCCCCTTCCTGGGCAGATTCAGTTGGTGTGACCTGGAAGGCAAGCAGCACTGTGGAAGAAACCTGCCCAGGAGAGGTTCAGGTCCTTTCCCAAGGTTCTCTGTGGGCTCAGAACCTGAGGCAGCCTGGCAGCCTGGTGAGCTTGATGGGTGCCTACTTCTTGGCAATGCTGTGCTTTTCTCACAGTCCTGGGTGCTCAGGGCAGTGGAGTACACCTTGCTGCGAGAGGGCTGTGGTTGAACATTTTCCTGTGTCTTTGGATGCAGGAAAGTATCAGAATCCTAAGGCTGCCCTGGTGGAGGCAGGGCCTTTGGGTGTGTGTAAGTTGACAGATGGCTTGCTGGTCCTCCTGTTCCACCCACCATTTGATCTCCAGCCACAAAGTCAGATACATAGAAGCTCTCAGTGAACTTGTTTCTTAAAAATCCACTGTGGAGCTTAGAGCTGAGGGTCCCAATGTTTATAAGCATAGCCAAGTAAATCCAATCCCATCCTCTCTAGGGAAAGCAGGGCTTAGACAAGCTTGTAGAGACTGTCATGGCTGCCTGGTAGTGTAGGAGCCCAGGCTGAGAAAGGGAATGTGGAGCTGTTCTCCCCTCGTGGCCACGAATGGTTTCTTCACTTAGGTTCCTGTGATCTTTTCCACCATCCCAGAACCTGTGGTGTCCAGGACCACCTGTGTTTGGGCAACACAAAGCTCACCCCTCATGGAACTGACAGGTTTCCCAGACAGCAATGGCATTTATAGTGCTGAGCAAGCCTGATCCAAGATTCCCTTGAAAACTTAATTAATAATACTGTATGCATGGGCAAATAGTTGGAAATCTACAAGATTGCAGTAATAAAACACACATGTGGAATTTATTTATAAACAGTTGTCTCACAGAGGTTCCTGTCAGACTCTGAAGGAGAATGTCCATTAGCTCTTCATTGTGGGTGGACAGGCTGGAGAACAGCAGGGCTGTTCCCGGGGTTCAGAGAGGCCTTAGTTACACACGCTTGAGTCTCCTCCTTACAGAGCTGATTCCAGCTCAGCCCAGCCACACCAGACCTCAGCTCCACAGGATCTTACAGGAGATTGGCTTAGCACAAGGCAGAAATATTTCAGCTTCCAGAGCAGAATGAGACCTAGGGAACTGGACCACCTTCCACATGTTCTGACCGAGGATTCCCTGGAAAGCTTCCCATGTCTCCTGCACCTGCCCTATATCTCACTCCTAGGAAGCCCTTTGTATTTGAGGGCCAGCAGAGATAATGAGGAGACAGCACATGGCACATAGCACCTGGCACACACATCATCCTGCAATGACAATCACAAGAGAGACAACTCCTGCTGTATGGGTCATGCCGTCCATGCCTATACCTGTCTCTGTGTTGGACTTGGCTGACCGAGCTTAGCACCAACACCGCATGAACTTAGCCTCCCAGGGCTCCCACCTCGACCTGAGTCCCTGTGGACCTCAGGTCCTCAGGACAGGCTTTTCCTCCATGGCCCTCTGTTGCCTTTCATTGCAAGGTTTATAAGACACAGGAGGCTGCCTGATTTGGGGCTTCTTTTTTATTCTTCAAGACAGGATGTATGCAGAGAGAAAAGTGAGAGAAAATACAGGATGTGATTTTCACAGCCCCAGGTCACACTCTGTAACATTCACTGCTCGCTGCCCACACAGGAAGATGATCAGATCTTCTCACCACAGCACAGCGGGGCAGGTGTATGAGAGACTTTCCAATGAGGCCCACGGTGCAACAGCTGTACCAAAGTGGCGCACACCGACTTCCAAACAACCTCAACATGTGCACCCCACACATCCCACACTGCTGCACCCAAAATCACAGGGAGGTATTGTTATGTCGTCACTGTCTTTCAGAGATCTGGGTGTAATTTTGCATCTCTAGGGAGCATTCCCTTGCCACATGAAAGTGATGATCTATACACGCAGATTGACAACGAAAGTGTTCTATTGATCTTCAAAGATTATAGTTTACTATATTGGATTATTTTACTGAATTCACACAACTACAATATTTAAATGGCATTAGAATACCCATCTCTGACAAAACTAAACAAAAAAGGGGAGGTATAAATGAAGGGCCATTTTGTATCTGTATATGCACAATAGGAGAGATATACAGCTACTGTCTTTTAATTCAATGAGAATAAAGATTTGCACTAATAGTGTTTGGACAGGATATCATGTCTGCACCTTGTACTATGAATAACTCCAACAAGACAACAATATGCAATGTATTAATTATTGTAACTGTCCTACTAACCTGTTTTGAAACTGTCTCATTGCTATTTGTTTCTCAATAAGATTAATTTAAAAAACAAAGATTGTAATTTAGTAGAGAATTGTGTTATTGATCTGTCTTCCATTTCCATTTTATCCTGGGTACCTATTTTATTTATTTATATGTTTGCAACCTTTTTCCCATTTGCTGTCAAAGCTTTCCGCTCTGGTTATCCTGTAAACCTTATCATTGACTATTTTATGATTTCTTTAAAATCTTTGATAATTAAATACTTTCTGTCACTTTACTTGTGATGCCTTAAAAATGAGGAAAATGTCATCTACATTTTGGCCAATTCTGTGCTTTTTTGCAATGTTTCATTTTTTAGAGAAAATCATGGGAATTAGAATTTCCTACCAAGTTTAATTTTTTTTATTTTTGTTATTTTATGAACAACTCCTAGTCTTATAACAGGAACTTAACTATAGCCAGTGGAAATATTTCATTCTTGACACTACATGGATCATTGCCATTCTGCTTGGCCATTGTGATTTTTCACTTTTACCAAAGGAGAACTGCTCATAGGTGAGAGCACGGAGGAGGGGCCCATTGCACAGTGGAGTTCTGTTATCAGCCAGAGGGAGACAGAAAACGCATCTCTTCACATCTTTTCTTGAGCCCCATGGAGAATTTCTGCATCAATTTCCATATCTTGAAAGAAAAAATACTGTTACAGTTTGTGTCTAGTTGTCCCCTCAAAGCCTCATATAAGTTATGGGGCAGACTCGGCTGGAGGAGCAGTGAGTGGCTTGAGGGGCCGGTCCAGAGGACCAGGGAGGAGCTTTAGGGGCAGGGCCAGAGGGTTGTGAACCATTAAACTGGCTAGCCTGTGCTTTCTCAGAGATGTGGAAAGGGTCTTCCTGGGTATGACAACCTCTCCTCTAGTGTCTTGAAACCTCCACTGACTGAGCCAAACAGACCTTTCCTTTCCTCATTTTGAGCACCAGCTATTTGTCCCAGTAATGAGAAGAGTAACTAATACACATACTTTCTCAAAACCACAGGAAGCTTTCTCATTCATAGCTATGTGAGCTGTGGTCCATGTGTTGCGGACAGATCTCCATAACCCTCTAGTCCTGTATTGATGTATGGCCCTGTGACCAGCATTTCTCCACTTATCCAGCAGACTTCTGCCTTACCTCAGTTACCAAAATCTTATTACATACTTGAAATTTGGAAAGACACTAAGAAAATGTTGTTTTTAAAGCAAGGTAAAAAAGAGATGAAAATACACCAATCATAGCTGCAGTTACATTAGTGAAGGTTGGGGCACTCAGCTAAGTTATGGCAATATTTTAAAATTTAAATGTACACAATATATCATCTTGTATACTTTAAATACATGAAAGTCTTCTCAATAATATGATAATGAAACTCATGAAGAAGCTGGACAAATTCTGAGTTGGATTTTGGGATCTGAAGTTGAACTTTGCATAATTTTCTTCATTTAATATTCATAGTATTTAAATTTTACAATATCTGTATCAAATGAGGGGCTCTGGTTTTTGTGGCAGTGAAACAGAACTTTCCTCTTACAGTGGATTCAAGGTTTTCATTTTTGATATTGTGGAAGTTTCAGTTGTACCCTAAGTAAAACCTGATATTTATGTATACAACTGTTATTTGTATTTGTTTGAATAAAACCCAAGACAGGTGTTCCTCTGTGGTTACTGCTGCCCTCTTCCTTCACTCCCAGGCAGTGTTGTCTTAGACTGTAACACAATGGCTATGCCTGACTCATACTTCTCTCTCCCTTCCGTGCATTGTTATCTTGTACACCCAGCCAAGGTCTCCCTATGTCCAGTAATGGCTCACGTGCTTCTTTGAACCCCCTGCTACATTTTTGGAGAAGGACTTCTCATATTGTACAAAGCACAGTTAAGTGCTCACATTTATTGAAAGAATTCAGATGTGCAAAATGTCCTCAGAATTTTTTCTGCTACACGAGTCCAAATAGCTCATCCTGGTCATGATTTGGTCTGCTAACTTATTTTGTTGAAGTCCACGACACTGTTTCTAACATTTGGGAACTTGATGGAATCCCAAGGCTCATAGCACCAGGTCAGCCAGCCCCATCTATATGAGACTGTCCAGTGTGTTCTGGAGCTTGATGCTAGGAATTAATGACAAAGAGTTCATGAGAGACCCAAATCACTCCAGGATTCCTGGATGTCCACCTGGGGTACCTGGCTTTCCTAAAGAGGATTTCACACTGAGAATCCAGCTTCATGATTGAGAATGCTCTTGCTCACTATATTTTGAATTTGGCTACCTTTGGGATAGGCTGAGGGTTTGCATTGCCCCAAAGAATTAAGGAAAAGGAACAAAATGGGTGAATCACTGAAGGACCAGGGCCTCTTTTTTTTTGGCTCCATTACCTTGTATCTCACCAGCATGACACACCTCATGAGCTTCCATAAGAGCCCTTTCCCCAATGAATAACACTTTCCTCTCACCTCCTCAGTGTATTTTTCATTCTTACTATGCTCTGTGAATGCAGAATGTTAGTCTCAGACATTTAAAAACATAAGTTGCCTGAGAACAAAGAACTGGAAGCAGACTTGTTTTCCAGTTTAGAAATAACTGAGCATTGTGAACTCTTGGATCACAGAACAATGAATACCAATTCTCCTGGAGGTGAGTATCCCCTTATTCACTGTCTGAAGACACAGCACACAGACATAAAGCTCTGGTTTTCAGGACTCCTGAAGCTAAGTTCATGGGGCTGATACCCAGCCAGAAACTCTGGCACCTCATGTTTCCAGTAGAAAACTCTTATTGTGCAAAACACACACACACCTATGTTGTACTTGGTAAGCATGTTAGAAGTTCCAAAAATGTGTGTATGTAGTTTACAAGTGTACAAACTGATCTGGATAAACAAATAAAAATGTACATGTGAAATAAATGAAGAATGTGGATGAAAGCAAAAAGTAGAGCAAACATATACATCATATAATATGAGCACATGATTGGCTGTCACACACTGTGCCTCTATAAACACTGGTACACACATATCATTTTGACGTGATGTTTTCAGTTCCTCCAGTCAACATGTGTGCTTCTCAGACTTTCATCCCATGTAGATTTCCTGATGACTCAATCTCTGCCTCGAGTTATATTCCTGAACAGATGCCGTGCTTTGGGTTACAAAGATATGAAGATATCTTCATATCATAAATATATGGAGACAGACAGGACTGAGACTTCAAAATGTGCAGTAAAATCTTTCCTCAGAAGACAAAATTAAAGAAGCAAATAAATACATGAAAAAATGCTTCACATCCATGAAATGCAAGTTAAAACCACACGGAGATACCATCTCACTCCAGAAAGAATGGCTATCATAAAGAAATCAACCAACAACAAATGTTGGAGAGGATGTGGGGAAAAGGGAACACTTCTCCACTGCTGGTGGGAATGTAGACTGGTATAACCATTGTGGAGCTCAGTGTGGAGAAACCTCACAAAAGTAGGACTGGAAATCCCATTCAGGATGACTATGCCCCTATTGGGAATTTTCCTGGAAGAACTGAAAACATCATATCAAAATGATATATACATACCAATGTTTATAGCAGCACAATTTGTGATAGCCAAATCATGGAAACAACCAAGATGCCCATCACATGACAAATGGTTGAAAAAAAAACATGGTATTTTTCTATAATGGAGTATTACTCAGCTGTAAAGAATGATAAACTTAAAGCATTTATATTGAAGAGGATGCCACTTGAAAATATACTCATTAGTGAAATAAACCAGACACACATGTGCAAATATCATATAGTCTCCCTAGTATAAGAAATCAAAAGAAGAAATACAAATAGAAAGGTATAACAACAACGAAAAAGAAGTTAGTCAGATAGCCAGGGTAAACTGAACTGCATATGTTGCAGGGTAACAATTAGCTTCTCTTCTGGATGGTTAACAACTAAGTTTGCTGATCAAAAATTGGAGAAATGGAAGGGCTGCAAGATCAGCCAAAATTTTGACTCTAGCCTTTCAAGGTCAATGAAGACTCAGGACAGAGGAGAACCTGTACTGTAACATCATGGAACTCAGTTGTGCCTCAAATTTTCTGATCAAGGAGATTAAGGAGCCACCGAGGAATGTGATCAATGATCTATAGTGTGCATAAGGAAAGAAAACTTTCTCTCAGGATTTCACAGAGAGCAAACTAGTCAAGCAATGGCCGTGACTCATCCACATGGCTGACACAAAGGATCTACAGAGTGAGATACAAGGTTACAAGATAAACCCTAAGGGGACTTGACTGACCTCATCAGATACAAAGGCTACATTTTTTGTTATATAAGTCTGCCTTTATCTTGGTCTTAACCATCCAGCAGAAAAGTTTAAAAACCAGGTATATAAAATAAGGCCATAATAATAAGCTGAGCTGTAAATGACTCTAACAACTTCTTTGGATAACCCACTATTATTGTGCACTGGTGGACTATGTTGGATTGGTTCGCTGAATTCAAGCACATACAATAGTTGAATGACAGTACAATACAATACCCATCTTCGACAGGGCTGAACACAAAAAAGGGGAGATACAAAGGAAGAACCATTCTGTGTCTGTATAAACAGTACTGTTAGGACAAATATGCAATACTTTTGCATGATTCTATGAGAAGAAAGATTTGCACTAATAGTCTTTGGACAGGATATCCTGTCTGCTTCTTGTACTATGGATGACCAATATGAAGATAACAATGTAAAAAGTATTAATTATTGAAACTGTACTATAATTCAGCTTTAAAAAAGTTAGATATACAGCTACATTATCTTAAATCATTGATTGCAGGCATCTGCTCTAATACTATTTTTAGATAGAGTAGCATGTATGTATCTTGTACAACAAAAAGCCACTACAAAAAAGATGTACAATGTATTAATTGTTGAATCTGTCCTACTAATTTGATTTGAAACTCTCATTGCTATATGTTGTTCAATAAAATAAAATAAATCCTTCCTCTAGAGCAGTTAAAAAAAAGATGGAATATCAATATATGTTTTTGATATTGACTATGTAGATCTATATATAATATAACAACATATGCATATAATAATAATTAGAATATGCATGCTATTGGGAGATTAACATTGATTTGCATGTATTTTACCACTAAATTATAGATCATTAAAAGTTTATTTGAAAAGCGAGCTTAAGGTAATATGAATTGCGCTCTTTGTTACTTCCTATATGTTACATCTGGAGGTGTTAAAATATTTCAAGGTTTATAACTAGAAAATATTTTACTTTTAGTTTTCAAAAGTATGTTTGCTAAGTATAAAATCCAGAGGATAGATCTTTTTTTTCTTTCAGTCCTTTAATTAGTATAGTTTCTTACACACTTGTTTCTTTTTTTTCTTTCTGATGTGGAATAAGATGCTGTTTAATTTTGTTCTTTCAGAGCTAATATTTTTTATGTATATGCTTTAATCATTTTTTCTTTATAATAAGTTTTGGACAATTTCATTTTTGCATTCTTGGTAAGATTTTATTTAAATTTCTTGTGATAAAGGTTCATTTTTCTTGGAAATGTGGTATTATAAGTTCAACTAAATTCAGAAATTTTAAATCTTTAAATATTTATTGTCTGCTCCTACTTTGAGAATTCTAATTATATGAATATAAAAAAGAAAAAAAAGAAGCAGTTTACAATTTTTGTTTTTACTCTGATGTTTTCCCTCACTTGAATGTTTTATAACTTCTTAGTTATGATTTTTCAAAACAAAACTTATATGTTTATATCTGATAATCTGAAAAAGTAATTTGCACATTGCATCATGTAATGTAGCAACCATTGCTGGCTTCCTATTACACTGTTTAGTGAAATCTTGTATCACGTATAATGCTGTTTTCTTCTATCACTATTTTGTATTCTTTAAAAATAATAATGAAAAATACAAACAAGAAAAAATATAACATGAAATGAAATTAATGCACAAAATTCTATAGCTTCCCTTTATAATAAGTGATTCTCAATGCATAAAATCATTGGGACTCTACTAAGCAATTTTAAAATAGTGGATTATATTACACATTTTCGGTAAATATACACAATTCAAGTTTTAAAACTTCTTTTTTCTTTTTAGTGGAGATTGAACTCTGAACTTTATGTTTGCCAAGCAGGCACATATGCTGCTGAGCTATCTCCACAACCCCAAGAACTTGTTATTAAAAAGGTATTCTCTATTATTGTTGTATAAATATAAAACAATTCCAAGAAAATAGGGGCATTATTTGTATTTTTATGTATTAATTCATATGCACTTAAATTTCCCCCCAAAAATGTTATTTTTCAGTTTCAGAGAAAGACAGCAACCATACACAAGTGTGAAAACAAAATTACAGCAGAACTAAACAGAAGCGAGCTCAAGGCCTTGGGGCAGAGGCACCCAGTGACAGAAGCAGCACACAGGGTCTCTTGGTTCTTCCATCTACAGGAGCGGCCATGCTGGGGCTTAGCCTTATACACAATAGGACCCTGGTGAGGACTGTGTGGTGGGGGGCACAGACTCAGGCTCTCAGAAGTGAGTAAGGAGTGTAGGTGAATGTGACCCTTTGTGGCTGTCACCAACTTGCCAAAATGCCTCTCCTCCCCTCAGCCTCAGCCTCAGCACTGCACTACTTTCCATCCAGCCTGGAGACACCGCATCATCCCCATGAGGTTAGAAATGAAGCACCCTAGAGGTCATATCAGGTTCTCCGGAAGTGGAGCACAAAAATGCAGGTACAAGGAGGAAGCTTTCCCAGGTTGCTTCTCTCAGGACAGCTAAGTGAACATAGGCTGTGTTACATCCCCAAAACTCTTTCACAATGCCCTGCCCAGGGCCTGCCTCATTTTCCCCCTTCATGATTCCTGCAAGGATTAGAGACTCTCTAGGACCCTGCTGGGGAAGCGAAGGTCCATCCTGACACCTCCACCCTGAATAAGCATGGCTCTGGGGGTCCACACATGTGTGTTTGCACATCACCCCCACAGTCCCAGGAAGCCACCTGGACACCTTAGTGTCAATCCCCCTATTCCTCTTAAGATGCGTGCTCTACGAAATACTGGGAACATGGCAGAGATGAGTCTCGAATCTTCCTCAGGTCAGGGTGAGGAACCTCCCATCATGCAGAAAAAAAACACCTATTACAAGGGCCTGAGACAATGGAGAGCTGATTCTGAGATAGGGAAGAGAGGGCTAGGGTCTCTGAACTCTCCAGTCAGAATCTAGCAGCTTAGACTAAACTGAGGTTCACCCAGTCTCAAGCCACTCCTCCCTACACTTTGACCCTAACTGAGAGCTCACAAATGGGGACCCAGGGTCAGAGGCTGCAGCTCTTTCCTGCTCTTTGGGGCCAACCCTACTTGGCAGCACCTTCTCCTCCCACTGATCATGTCTTCAGGGCTCAGGCCACTCCTGTAGTCAGGTCACTGCTAATCCCCGAGAGAGAGAGACAGAGCGGCAGGGAGCTGTCCTGGAAACAAGGAGGATGGTGAGGGGCTGCAACAACTTTTTCTGAGCTGAAGCATTGGCAGGGTTATCTCTGAGGGCCTTCGGTCTTTATCTGTCTCTGTCACCTGCTACTCTACCCCATTTTGCCCTGCCCTGTCTCTCTGTCACTCTTCACCCTAATGCTCCCACTTTAATCTGGCCATCACTTCCTGAGCTCCCCCAGAAGGACCTGTAGAGAGCCTGGGTTCCTGAATGAGTCTCACATTCCGCGTCTGGGATCAAACTGTGCAGGGTATCACTGCATCCCCATAACTGAAGTTGGTTGGTGTAATAGCTGTAGCATCTGAATGTCCACATGTGGCTGGGACTCACTCGGCTCAGTGGGAATAGACAGGGCCGGGACCTGCCCACTGTGGTCTCTCTCTCTCTCTCTCTCTCTCTCTCTCTCTCTCTCTCTCTCTCTCTCTCTCTCTCTCTCTCTCTCTCTGTATTCTGTGTCCCAGGGAGCTTGCTCTCTCCTTCCTTATACACCATGAGCAAGTACTATTCATCCTAGTTATGCAGTGATAATTCCACAAATATAACCAATAAGTGCAATTCACCATATAAATATAGCCAAAGACAAAGATCATATGAGTGTATCAATAGACAAAGAAAAATCATTTGACCTAGTACAGCACATACTTATGAGGAAAAAGAATCCTACAGGAAACTGAAACAGTCTTGATCTCAAGGGCATTAAGGCCATCTATGAGATCCAAGAGCCAACATCATAATAAATGGCCCCAAATCAAAATCTTTCACTCTAAACTCAGGAATAGGACAAAGATGCTCACTACTGCTGTGGCTATACAATATAGTTACAGAAATATTTGTCAGACAATTACACAAGAAAAGAAATAAAGATAAGAAAGTGAGGAATTTGATTTGTCATTATTTGTAGGTGAACAGATACTCTGCATAGAAAACTTCAGAAACTCCATCAAAAGACTGGTAGAGTTAATAAACAAATTTAGTAGTGTAGCTGCATGCAAAGTAAACTCTCAAAAATCAGAGGACTGGGAAAATAGCTCAGCAGACTGAAGCACTTGTAAGCAGTTGGAGGGGCCAGGGGTTCAAGCCCCGAGCCTGCCATGCTTGTCCTGCCCCGGGGGGCACAAGACAGCAATTGAGACTGCACATGGTGTCACACACCTGTGATCCCACCTCTTGGGAGGCTGTAAGCAGGTGATCACTATGAGTCCAATTTAGTAGTGAGACCCTGAACAGCCTCTAGACCCTTCCCTAAAATACAAAAAAAAAAAAAAAAAAAAAAAAAAAAAAAAAAAAAAAAAAAAAAAAAAAAAAAAAAAAAAAAAAAAAATCACTATCATTCTGCACATCAACAAGAAACTTAATAAGAGAAAAGTAGGAGAAATTATGCCTTCCACAATGACATCAAGTAACTGAAATGCTTAATCAAAGCAAACTAACAAATGAATTAAAAGATCTCTATGTTGAAATTATAGTATTCTGTAAGAGCACATCAAAGGGCACATAAGAAAACTGAAAAATATCCCTTGGCCAGGGAGATGGCTCAATAAAATAAGCGATTCCCTGGCAAGTACAAAGGCCTGAGTTCAATCCCCCATTGTGGAAAAAAAAAAAAAGAAACATCCCTTGCTCACGGTCAGGAATCAGCACAATAGAGAAAGCAGCCATAGTAGAAAGGACCATACTCATGCTCTACTGGGGTTTAATTAAATGTCAATCAAAAGGCTCCAGGGAAACATAGAAAACATTTTTATATATACTCTGAACTGGAAGAGACTTAGAATTTTGAAATAAAAACCCTAGGCAACAAAGGCAAGATAGGGGGCACCACTGCCCTGAATTTATGCTCCTAAACTACTGTGATAAAATCAGGACAGAGATGGAAAAAGCAAACAAACAATCAAAGCCACCAACTAGCAAACAGACTGGGGAATCAATGGAACAGATTAGAAGATGTAGGGGGAAGAAAAACCAATCACACTCAGTCCCAAATTCTTCGAAAACAGGGTCAAGCATGTTCACTGGAAGAAAGACAACCTCTTTAATGAATGATGCTGGCAAGACTGCCTTTCTACATATGCCAAAGACTCACTCTAGGCCCATGTCTATCAACATGCACTAAACTAAAATCATACTTGATAAGATCTAAATCTTAAAACAGAAACACTAAATCTGTTGGAAGAGACAATAGGCAGAAGTCTTGAAGATGGGTGTAGGCAAAGATGTCAAGAACAGTTCTCATGTCACATGAGAAATATTAAAAAGATGCAATAACTGGGCTCTCATCCTATTGAAGGCATTTTTTGTAGCAAAAGAAATTACCCATAGGGTGAAAATACAACACACAAGATAGGAAAAAAGAGCCTCAGAAAAATGACTAATACCTAGAACATATAAAGAATTAAAAAATCGAATCCCCTAAATTTAAAGACCCAATCCAAAATGGGCACCTGAGATGAATACCCACTTAATAGAAGAAGAAACACAAATGATAAAAATACACAAAAAGAATTCAACGAGTTTGTTCATTCTCATGATTCAAATTAAAACAGTACTGAGATTTATCCCTAGAAGGAATGGCTGTCATCAAGAAATCAGCCAATAACCCATGCTACAGGGGCTGTAGAGGAAAAGGAATCCTTCTCTAGTTTTGGTGGGTATATAGACCAGTATAAAGACTATGGAAATCAGTGTGGAGTTTTCTCAAAAAAAACAAAACTAGGATTAGAGGTCTGATGCTCCTCAGCTATTCCCTTCCTGGGTATCTTCAGAGAAGAATTAAAAACCCTCTACTATAGAAATATATGCACAACCATGTCGATAGCATCAGCTTCCAAGATAGCTAAACTTTAGAAAGAAGCAAATGCAAGAATGGATAAAGAATACATGTTTTCTTAATTCAGTGGAATAGTACTGATCCATAAAGGAAGATAAACTTGAGACATTTCTAGATAAATGGATGCACCATGAGAATATACTGTTAAATGAAATAAATCAGACACCGATGTTTACATGAAACATGTTTTCCCTAGTGGGAGATACTGAACAGATAATAAAGGAAGAGAATGTGTAACACATAATCTGAAATAGGAAGAAAATGTTCAAATAGGAAATTGAACAAGAGACAAAAAGTGAGGGGAAGGAATGAAGGGAAAAATATAGAAGGATAGAAGGAAGAAAATGGAACAAAAAAAACTTTCATAAGTAAGGAGAAGGAGGAAGAAGAGAGTTTAAAGAGAGGAGTGAATTGTGGGAAAAAGAAGAGTCAAGAAATATGTTCAGGAACAAACTTCTGATAGTAAGTGTGATCACTGTGTATATCTAAAATGTAGCAAGCCAATTAATTTAAACAAACTTACTGAATTAGGTAAAGAGAACATCCTCAACCTGATTAAACATACATATGAAAATGCAGAATGTGATGGTTTATACCATTATCACAGCACACGAGGAGTACGAGTCAGAAGGATCTCAAGTCCAAGTCCAGCCAGGGGAATTCACTTGCCTGGTGAGATCCATCCTGTCTCAAAATAACTGTAAGAAAGGGCAGGGATATATTTCACTGTGATAGATAGACCGAAATTCAATTCCCAGTGCTAGAGAAGAAGAGAGAAGCTAGCAGAATGGTTCACAATGAGAAACCAGAAACTTCCTGAATGCAATGAGGAGACAGGAGAGGGAGCCCTCACCCAGCCTGCTGTAGCCGTGCCCGAGGGTTCTGGCTGCTGCCCTCACACAGGAAAAGGGAGGAGCACAAGGAAGGAAGGAACAGACAAAAAGGGCTCTGCACAGGGGTGGCAGGAGAGTCTACAAGGAAAATATGAAAGATTTTACCAAAAAGTAAGAAGTTCCTGGAGCTCATACGTGGTGACAGCAAGGCTGACTCCAGGTTAATGTAAAATCAGTTTCATTATCTGACCCCAGCAGCGACCATGAGGGCGATGAGCACACCCATTTCTGCGCATCAATTCTGAATTCTGTGCAAGCCACATGACATTGATTCTATGAAATTGGTCATGAGTGGATTATTACTATACTCAGTGAACACTGCGGATCAGTGCTGCTTTAAAAAGTAATTTTTCATGCCAGTGGACATGGCCAATCTCTGTAATTCCAGCCTTTAGGAGGCTAAGTCAAGGACACTAAATTCAAAACAAGACTGGCTAGTGAGCCCGCGCCATTCTGTTTCAGGAAAAGTTTCAAAAAATAAATAAGTAAATCACCTGATGATAGCTAATGGGCTTCAGGGCCCAGAAAGGCTATTACAACATCATCTTGTATTAGTTTTACCATGCTAGAATCTGATTTTTGCATTTTTTTCTGTTATTTGTACCAACTCCAGGTTGTCAGCTGAAAGGATGAAGTCTTTTTCATACACACTAGGGAATATTGCAAAAACAGTTAAAGAAAAGGTCACCTGAAAGTAGAGCAGAGCATGATGGGTGCAAAGTGAGACCCAAACCTGGACAGGGAGATGGCGGGTGTGCAGCCTCATCTATGAGCTTGAAAGAGAGCAGGGCCGGCAGCAGAGCCTACAGGGAGATGGTTCCCTGGGGGAAAGGTTTTTGCGTGACACCTGCCAAGTCCCCATGCTCAGAGCACAACAGCCTCCTGGAGATTTACTAAACAGAAGTCCAGCTCTGCACCATATTGTCTTCCAGAGCCACCTGATACCACCAAGTTTGTTCCCAGGGCTCCATCACTCCATGCAGTGACTGCTGTCTTCACTTCCTGGCAGTATCTTGAGTCCTCATTTGGCTGTGCTGAGCCTCAAATAGCAGGATCATGAGGACCACAAGGATCAGGCCAGCCAGGCCCACCTGGATGAGATTACTCACAGTGTAGTCCTGGGATTATGGGGCTGGGGTGGGGACAGAGAGGTCACAGACATCAAGACAGATGGCAAGAATTCCGTGGCCCCTTCTGTCCACCCAGCCATGTGCCTGCTCTGGACAGGACTGGGTCCCCTGTGTCTGGCCCCATAACACAGAATTCTCCTCACCTTTCTTGGCTTCTGAGTGATTCTGAGTTGGGCCGATGGCCTCAGCAACTCCTGGGCACTAAGGACAGTGAGTGTGAGCTCTGGTGCTGAACAGACCTGAGCTGTGCCTGGGCTCGATGTGTTTTGTCTCCTCCCCCCTGAGGTAAATCTGTGCGGTCCTGAATGAGCCCTCTCCCTGCTGTCACAAGTTCTCTTTTGCCTGCCACCTGTATGATTGTTCAGGCGCTCCCTACTCCATGAGAACAGACTCTGTGTCTGAGTCACTTATGAGCAAAGCGTTCCTGAGCTTCCAGAGATCAGGATGAGTGCGAATAAGGGTTTCTGAGTTAAGAAAAAGCTAAGTGATTGGCTACTCTCGGCTCTGTGAGGGCCATTAGAAGTCGAGAGCTGACTGCCCTGGACAGGAGCTTCCCTGATTCAGCCTCAAAGGAACCAGAGTCAAGAAGCAAGGGCTCCTGGTCATCGGGAACACAAAGGGGCGAAGTCAGTGCTGTGCCTGTTTCACCACCCAGGGGATCCCCTTGGTGCCCACCCAATTCCTCTCTTGCTGAGTAGTTACAGTGCAGTAGGAAACAAAGTGCTACACACACACACACACACACACACGCACACGCACACACACTATACACACACGTTCATGCAGCACCAGAACTGTCTATGTTCTACATGCAATAATGTCAGAGCTTCATAAGAAAATGATTTCATTTTGTTTAGTGAAGTTCTCTATGACTTCTAATTCTTTTTTACTATTTTTCATTCTCTTTAGATAATAAAAACACAAATTAATTAAAATAAATAAAATAAATTGAACCCAAGAGTTCTATAAACTCACAAACTGCACAGATTTCCAGCCCACAGAGCACCTAAATATTGCCAGTTTCAGACCATAACTTGTCTTTCTTGAACATTTGTACTTTCTTTTTCTTTGCATGTAACTTAATTCTGCCTATTAAAAACTTTCTCTAAAAAAAGAAAGTTCAACCTCTTAGAACTATGAATCTATGCAGAATGATCAGAAATAAACAGATAAAACTGCTGTAGCTGAGCCATACTGAGAATATGGATGAATGTTTGTAGATATGAATATATATAGGTGCAGACAGATGCAATCTATATGATAATCACAGCGTATGTGCATGGTTATATACCAGAAAAGGGTGTTACTACACATGGGAATGTGAGGCAGAAACCTTGGTATCAAATTTAGATAAGAATAATTGGAGGGTTATAATCCCAGCATTTGGGCAGTTGAGGTAGGAGGATTGCCTGAGCTCTGGGTCAGCCTGGGCTATGTAATGAGGCAAGGCCAGCTTGCGCCAGAGAGAGAGAGAGGTAGAGGAGGAGGAGGGGGGGGAGGAAGCAGAAGAAGAAGAAGAGGAAGAAGGAAGAAGGAAGAAGAAGGAAGAGGAGAAGAAGGAGAGGAAGAAGAGGAGGAGGAGGAAGAGGAAGAGAAGGAAGAAGAAAAAACAGAGGGACAGAAGAAGAGAACAGAGGGGAGGGGAGGGGAGAGAAGCAAAACAAAGTAAAAAAATGAATGTTAATCTACTTGTGGAATTGATGCACATTCTGCCTGTAAATTTAAGAACACTGGAAATAATTAGTATGGAGAGAATTCTGAGTTAATATGAAATAAAATAAATACACGTATATTAATAGCTTTTCCATGAACACATAATACTTAGAATTGTACTATAGTCTATCTGAATTCCAAATTACTAAACTGGTTGAACAGTTCTTCAAATTGCAGAACCACATGTGCAAATATTGTGTTGTCTCCCTCATGTAAGAAGCTGAAAGAGTAAATAAAATCTGAAAGGTATAACAGATACTATGGAAGGGAAGGAACAATGTGGATGAGGAAAAGGACAACGGAAAGAAGGGAAAAGGCTCAAAGTTTCCCAGGCTCCTTGCCCCAAACACTACCCATTCTGTGCCCTGATCTCGGCCCCCTGCGCCTTGACTCCACACAGACAGCCCGGTCACAAAGAAGAAAAAGTACCTTCACCTGTGATCCTGCCGCTCCACACTGCAGACACTCTCCCTTAAAAACCCTCTACGATCCCTTTCAGCTAGACAGCCGGCCCTCTTGCTCCTCCTTCCAATAAATCTCACGTCAGAATGCCTGGTCTGGTTGATCGCATGGGTTTGTACCTAACATTTGATGATGAAAACCCGGGAAGGATGCCAAGGCCTCAGCAAGTACCTCCCAACCAGGGCCTTGCCCCTGTCCACTGCCAGCCCTTCTGAGCAAACCGTGAGCTTCAGGCATCACCCACTGCTAATGCCCACATCCAGGCACTTCATTCAAAACTGTCTCTCTTGTCCTTCATGCCCCACCTCCCACAGCCCATCGCTAGCCTTCTTTCTGACCTCTGCTAAAGTCTCATTTCAGCCTCTGCCTCCAGCTCTCTCCCCTGTGACTCCTTCAGCTTGTATATGGAATGGGTAGCCTCTGAATTCCTTCAGGGTTCTTCCCAGGATCTCTCGGACACAAATATCCTTTCTGCTCTTTCATTTTCTATTTCATCCTTGTTTCTCCCTGAGGGTGACTCGCTTTCATTTGGATGGCTCTTCTCCCAGCTCTGTGCCTGGCCCCATGTTCCCACCCTAGCCTGGAACAGCTGTGTCAACACATTGAGCCACTCTTTGCCGCCACTTGGCCTCCTCTCCAACCGATCAGGGATGCCTGCTCTGAGGGATTGGTCCTACATCCCTTTTGGGACTCCCGCAACATGATCGTCTCCTTCAGCCTCCTTTCACTTTCCTTCTTCCTACTCTGTCTTTTTACCACCATTGGCAATTCTTCAATACCCTCTCAAAACTATTCTTCTGTACTAGATTGCCTTGCATCTAGAGGCCCGTTAGGCTTCTCTCACCACAAAGTCAAACACCTAGTTTTTTCTAACAAATAGCCTGGACACAATACAAATTGGACAATGGGACTATCAGCCCCCCCCCCCCAAGGGATTTCTTGATTGTGACACCTTCGTTGATTCAGATAACTTTTGCCACTGCAATGGGAAACAGTCCTACGTCCCCTATGTCCTCTCTCTTCTCTCCACAATGATGCTGCACTCTTCCTCGCCCTATACCCTACCCCATAGAGCTGCACCTTCTGGTGTCGCAGCCGCTGCCACAGGCCACTACGGGACTGCCACTGTCTGTGCCACTGCAGCAGCCCCACCCACTACAGATGCTACTGCACCTTCTGACTCAACTTCAGGGGCTGGGGAGATAACTCACTTTCCCTCTTTGCTCCCTCTCCTCTACCTTTCTCATCTGCCTTTTCTGGCTGGTCCTGCATTCCACACATTCCTTGCCACCCTCAACTTACACCTATTATCTCTTTTTCCTTCAGGTTTCTAAGCTTGGGACAAGGTACAATCCCAAAACAACTAATAGCACATTGTTCTCTGGCTAGTTGTGCTCACTCCCTCTACAGTGGAGTGCTCAAGACAACAGCCCACAGAATCCAGGCCATTGTTATCTCTCAGCTAAGCCTACCACTCTCCTCCATCTCCCCTCACTCCCCGCACCACTCACACACTTTGGCAGTTGATTCCGTTACAGCCAGCCATAAGAAAATTATTCCCTTCTTGCAAGCCTGTGGGTCTAGGACTTGTGAGTTGTGAATGCTCCTCTACTGTGATGTGCCTCATCCTTATACTCTGCTCAGTTTTCTTGCTCCTACTCAAACTTGGTAACTACAAATTAAGAGGTTTGACCTTTTTCAAATTCTTCTTATAAGAGATCTCTGCTAATTGACCTTCTGACTAGTTTCTCATAATTGCAGAAGGATTTTTTTTTTGGCTGGCTTATGATGCCTTAAGGGCAGTTCTGGTAAGGCATGAAGATCTGGGGATCAAACCACAGAATCCTGAACTTGACTGCTTTGCTTAACCAGGCACTTAAACAACTGAGCTAATTTGCAGGCCCACATAGTCTCTCAAGATTACAAATTTAAAAGGTTATTATAATTTAACTTGACCAGAAATATATTTGAGTGTACTGTGATTTTGTAAAGATGTTCATGTGTGTCCTATGTGTATGTTTATATGTTATTCTGTCAGCAACTGTTCCTCTTTTTATTTGAGCTTTAAAATATAAACTTAAAAGCATGCTTTCTCGTCAAATTACCAGCTGTTTTAAATGATATTACAGTTAAACAAAAATCATTATGGGGAGAGATTTTTGGACAGGACTCCTGCAATGATCTCCTTAGAACCCACCCCAAATAATAGTCATTGGTTAAATGTATTCATGCCTTTCTCTTATGCTCCAGATATCTATAGTAAGAGGTTCATGTCAAGCCCACATGAGGTCATCAGTCAAATGATAATTTTCTAATAAAAATTTCTGTTACAATTAGAGATACCTAAACAAAATGGAAATTTCCAAACTAAATATTCTAATGTTGACTGAGACTCTCCTGAAGAAACAACTGCTTTTAATTTATTTTATATACTGGTCTGCTCCTGATATTCATGCCAAGTTAAAAAGACAGATCTCAGCCCTCAAATCCCACAGGAAAACTTATTTAAATTGAGTTTCCATGTCTTCAGTAATAGAGACCAAAATTAACTATACACAAGTGTCAACTTTTGGCTGTGACACTTGCAACTCCCATCAGAATAGTACCGTAACATAATGCTGAGCTGAAATAATACTGCTACCCAAGCTCTTCCTGGAAATGCAGCAAAGAAGGACACTGGACAGGAGCCTGCACCAACCTACAGCCACCACTGGTTTGACTTACAAGCTCAAGGGCCACTGTAAATATGACTTCCCTGTCAGCCACAGAGCAGGTAAGTCATCCAGTTCCCTGCCCTCATAGGAAAACTCACTACAGACAGATACATCAATACTTGGCCTGCTTAGTCTTGCTGCTGAAGAGGAACAACAGAGCGTGAGGTCCATGGCCCACATCAAGGTATCTTTGTCAGAGTCCCAAGTCTTGCTGGACATCTGAGGTAAAAACGAAAAAAGTTTTTCTCGCTGACACAGACACCACGTTCCATATTATGCTAGATCTGCAGTCTGCGTATTGATCGCCAACCTACATGGCGCCTTCAGACAGACCCGTTCCCTGCTTACTCCAGACTCTGTTTTCACTCATAATTTCCTTAACTCAACCTGCACCATACCTCTCATGGGAAGAGATCTTATCCAAAAGCTCCACGTCTCTCTTATCTCCCTCCCCACAGTGCTCATCCTACAAACCTAACCTCAATGCACAGCCAGCTCCCCATTCCTGCTTCCCTTTGTTGATTATATATTCTGGGACACTTCCGGTCCCACTTGCACCACACATGTTATTCCTACACTGGTGTGCCTCAGAGATTCTACAGCATGTCTCCGCATTTCCCAATACCCAATATCCCTGCAAACGTCGTAGGGGATTCAAGCCCATCATTCATCACGTCCTAACTCCTCCCCTTTATCACGGTCATAGTAAAGAATGACATATTCAGATCATAGACTCCCTTTTGGCTTCAACCCAGACCACCAACTTCACTAGGAGGGGCTGAATCCACATCTCCAGGTGAAGCTGCACCATTCCCTCAGCTCAGCCCCTGCCCCAGACCCTTCCCAACAGTGCCGTCAGTCTCCATCCTGGAGTCTGGAATCTGGAGAGAGGGTCTGATCCTCAGGACTTCCAAGGAGGGAGTGGGAAGGTGAGGGGCTTGGCTCCCTGCTTCTCTCTCCAGCTGCTGCTTCTCCCCAAGCTGGACCCCAACATCTCGTTCAGCTCTGACCCCATCATATGCAACCCAGAATCCAGGTCTTATGGGTCCCGGTTCCTTTCCCACTTCTTTGTCCCTTGGACACCAACAGAGCCCAGACTGGAATGAGGACTGGGATGGGTTGAGCATCTCCAGTCAGCCTGGATGCAAGAACTGGGATACAGCCAGGACTTTCCTGTTGGGGAGCTGGGCTTTGAGTGTGGGGGTGGGTTCACCCTGGAGATGAGGGCCCAAAGAGGATGCAGAGCTCAGCTGCCCCAGAGTGTACTCTGCTATACTTCCTTACCATTCTGTGGCCTCTGTCTACAGGGCACATTTTCAATAGGATGGATTGGTCATGACTGCAGGCCCAGGAGAAACCCACTTCTGCCTGTTTCTCCAAGAGTCCCTTTTAACCACATAACCCAGGAATGCCCAGAAAGACCCTGAGCTCAGCCATGCTGGGGTCACAGGCAGCACACCTAACACTATGAGCTCCAGGAGCTCTCTGGGCAGTGACAGCAGGTATGGAGAGGAGCTCCAAGAACCGTAGTACCTGTAGGTCCACCCGAGCACTGACATTGCAGCTCCCAATAAGAACTGTGCCTGCGACTGCTGAGCTTGGGACTCTGATCTCAGACATAGTGGGAGATTGGCTGCTCCTTCTTTGGACAGAAGTGTCCATCAGACTTGTGACTGATACATCAAGGTCACATCCTTTCTTGAGGACACCATGGGTCTTGGATGCTCTGAGAGGGTGGGTGTAGCAGGAAGCTGTGGTAAGGGATAGGCCCTGCCTTTTTCTGAGCTGAAGCCTCACCAGAGCGGCCTCTGAGGACCCTCAGTCTCTGGCTCTGGCTCCTCTGACTCCACCTCTCCTGCTCTTCCTGTCCTGTCTCTGTCACTCCATGATACCCCATCCTCACCCTGGCCACCTACAGGGCTCTTTAGCAGAGTCTGTGCAGAAGTTGATCTCTGATTGAGCCTTGGGCTCCTCACATTGGATCAAGATGTCCAAGGGGTCACTGGAGGCCAATCACTAGGAAGAGAAGCTGTGTTCTCTAGCATCTGTGTTCCATAGCATCTGTAGTATCCCTGGTAAGAAGTCAGCCTCAGAGAGCCCAGCCTGGAGCTGCTGGCAAAGGCACTGGAGAAGGTCACCTACCTCCTCCTTGGACATATCATATCTGTCATAGCTGAGGTCAGAGTGACACTGCAGGGTCAGGTTTTGTCTGGGGGACAAGACAGTGCCCTGTTGTGTCAGGAGGGAGGGGTTCCTGGATAGCCCTAGGGGGGGGGAGGAGTTGTACTGAGGGCCTATATCCTGCCATGCCCCTGCCCTCCTGTCCTACCACATAGATCTCACTGACTGTCAAAATGGGGTTTATAGCTCTGTATAATCCTAACACAACCTCATCCAGAGGATCAGTTATTAAGGGATTCTGATTGGGTCAAAGCAAGGATCTTTTCACCTGAGATCAGGAGCCCCAGGGCATCACTAGTCTCTGACCACAACTCAAATTTGATCCGTAATAGCTGTAACATCTGAATGTCCACCTCTGCTTGGGGGTCAGAGGGCCAACAGGAAACCGACCCTGGACCTACCCACTGTGACCTAACTGTGATTTCAGAGTCCAGGAGAGCTTGTCTCCTCCTTCCTCAAGAAAAATGAACCTGCAAAATCCAGACTGTGACCCACATTGAAGGGTGATCTTCCCTCCTGTGCTCACCACCAAGCAGAGTAGGCCTGAGAGGCTGCATTTTGTAGACTCCTAAGATAAAAAAAGGCAATGTGTGAATGCACTGAAATCTCCCACACTGTCCCCAGAGCTGGGCTTTGAGAGGGAGACATCCCTGATATCAAACTCCTTCCTGAGGGCTGGGACCCTCGAATGTTTCCTCACTTGTCACCACCAGTACCAGGGGTTCACTATGCTGTGAAAAGCCAGCAGGGCTGCAATAGTAGCAGCAATATTGGCCTACATTATCTTCTCTCACAGATTGGATGAAGAATTCAGCCTTGTTGAGTGAGATTGATTGTTCCAAGGTCTTCCATCTTCCTTTTCCGTACAGATGGTACTTCAGGGCCCCCAGGGTCCGCTGACACCAGATGCTCACCGAACTCCCCAGGGGATCACAGAGCCTGGCTCAGCCCACAGCATGGGTTTGGGGAGGGTCCCTGAAAGGAATCCAGGGGCTGAGCCTGGGCCCTGCTGCCTCCTCTACATCATTCAATGGCCTCTCCCAGTTCCTTACTCTCAGTCCCAGCCTGCATCCCCCCATCTGATGCCAAGAACCTGACAATGGGGCAGGCCAAGGGTCCTGGGGAGGAGGACTCACCTGTGGGTCCTTGCAGCCACATTTGCAGACTCAGCCCTGGAAGAGAGATTTCTATGCCATCAGAGGCCCCATCGGATGCCTCAGTTTATTCCCCCTTTTGTACCCCAGCTTGGTCCCCTCCTGCTCCCAGCACTGACCTAAGCAGAGCAGAGCAGGCACCACATATATCATTTCATGTGCTCTGACTATTTCGACTCTTGACAGAGGAGGCCTAAGCACTGCAGGACGCACAGAGGAACAGAAGAAGAAAATCATAGCTGCCACTACCCCTGGTTTACACCTCTATGGACCCACACAAAGGTGACAGCTCCACCCTGGGTTGGGCTGTGGTTGCTCCAGGCTCAGGATCCAAAGCTTCATGAAGAAATCTCAGCCTAGAACTGAGCTCTCCCTGGGTTCAACATCTTCCCACATGGCAAGACTCTCAGTCATTAAATGAAGGACCTGGACTCTAACCTCGATGGCCATAGAAGTGGGACCCCAGCAAGAACACATGTCTTCTGAGAACCTCGCTGGAGTATTTCTCCCAGGCTATTTTTAACCAAGTGTTTCCTTAGGAGAGTTTTCCCAGATTCCAGTAACCTCTTGGTCTAGAGGTGCACATGGCCTGTGTCCTAATGGAGGTCCTCCATGGAGACCTGGCGTCTGATTGCTCATCCTGCAGGAACAGGAGGTGGAGCAGACCTCTCATCCATCAGGGTTTCCCCTTTCCACCTCTGCCATAGCAACACACCGACTAAGCCAGCAGCTGACACATATGTGCGCGCCCTCTTGTGCTCCAATTCCCATTTCCTGTTTTGTGGTTTCCTACCATGGACTTGAAGGAGGAAACACGCCACCTGTTCCAGACCAGGCACTACAGCTGTTCACACACTGTCCTGGGGGCTGAGAGCTCACAGCTTCACTGCTTGTGGCCTGGGCAATGGTTGAAGAGTGCTTGTCAGGGCACGAATAGGCGATGGCAAGTCAAGCACCACATGGAGGTCTTTTCTCTCCATGTGTGCTTTATCATCAAAATGCTCAACTGTGCTAGAAGACGGTGATGGTCAGTGGTGTCCACCTGGGAAAGTGGCTGCTCCTGCTGTCCTCTGATGTATTTCCTGCAGGGATGCTCCACATGCCCAGGGACCTGTGTTGGACTAAGAAGAAGGAGCAGGATGCAGGGCTTTGCCACAGGTTAGAGCAATATTCTCCAAGTCTTAGGTCCTGGGAAGTAGTGAATGTGCCCTTGTCCTGAGTGAAGGAGGAACTATGGGGGATGAAGCACTGAGAAAACATGGATCAGCAAGGCTCCCTCTGAACTGCCCCAGGCAGGGCCACTGTCCTCGGAGTGTGAAGAGCCTATGTTCACTGGGATCATGGCTAGAGCTGGGGAGAGGTCCTGAAGGAGAAGCCCTCCTGTGGCCATGGGGTGTGTATTGTGTTTGCTCAGGTGACTCAGTGTCTTCCAGCCAGGAAGTGCAGGGTCACATCTAGACCATGCTCACTGTGTTCTGCGCTGAATCTCCAAAAGATCCAGAGCTGCCACAGGGCTTGGCAGTTGTGTACTGAAACACAGAGTAGTGAGAAGAGCCTGGAGATGCAGGATGGAAACCTAAAATTGAGAGCAGCATCAAAGGTTGAATAGATTAGGAATGACCAGTGATCACATGAGCTAGGTGCTCCCCAGGGAGTGGCTCTGGAATTGGTCCAGGAGAGGAATCCGGTGCGGAGCAGCTGGTAGGAAGTAGCATAGGGTTCTGGGGAGGGAGTTTCACTGGAATTTGGAGAGAGCTTAGAGCATTATAAGGCTGGCAGAAGTGGCAATAGAGAGTGCTATGCTCAAGAGGCTTCGGTTGGGCACAAGAACTGCCCCTGGGTTAAAGGCACCTTTTTAAATAGTTGCAGCAGTGGTTGTGCTGTTGTGAAACTAAAATTTAATCATCTTCTGTCTCCCAAGAATTTAAAGTACTTCATAAATACTAAGAGAAAGTTATATAGGCTCAATAGAATGTTAGGAAATTCAGGGAAAACAACCAAGGGAGAATACTGAGACAGACTGTGAATGAATTCCCTACCCAAATAGTCTTAAACACTGTATTGTCAGCTCAGGTTTTTGTTAGCTGTTGGGAGGAAGATAACATTTCCAAACCTTCTACCAAAAGTTAAATCCAAAGATGGTTAACATTTTCCCCCCACACAGTGCTCTGCAGCAATACCTGAATATACACTGGAAATGCTGAGCACAGGACATTTGGAAGTTCTGTTAACGCCCAATTTGTTATATATTCTCAATCATTCTGAAAAAGAAACCCCACAATCTGTGATTCTGAGAAGTGGGTTGCATTGTACTGCAAAGCTAAGAGCATTTGTTGCTGTGCAGCTTCCTCTTATCATCAGAGAGCTGCACCAGGCCAGGCTGCACGCAATGTCAAGGAAAGAAATGGTGTGGACGTCTCTCTGTACATCCTTACCCTTCCTGCAGTAGCAGGGGCTGTGTGTGTCCTGCAGCACGGTGGTACATTTCACACCTTTTGAAGCCACAGTGTAGCAGGTACCCCTCAGCCCATGACCTCAGCCTGCAGAGGAAGTGCCACCCCTACCGCCAGAGGGAGATGGATCTTGACCAGGCCACATGAGAGGCCCCTGGTGTTTAGACATTCTTCCTATTGCGGTTGGACATCAGCGCATTCCCCAGGCTCATGTTGCTAAAACATGCTGTGGATGGGATCCACAGAGCATACCTGGCTCATAGAGGTGAATGAGAGTCACTTGGCCTCAGAGTATTGATATTCTAGCCTTCAGAGACCAGAAAAATCCAGTACTAACCAGTTTGTACTACACACACACACACACACACACATACTGTGGGGTCCACAGACCTCATAACTGAGGCTGAGAGACCAGGTGCTCATGTGAAACTGTTCGTCCACACTAAGGTGCTCCCACACAGGGAATTCCATGTGCAAGAACACTAATTTGCTGATTTTCACAGCTGGGGACCCTTAGTTCAAAGGGACTTCTGCACAGATTCTGATTTCAGGGAAGAAGATGGATGAAGATATCTTGGGTCAGTCAGCAGGAGCCTGAGTCCAGAGCCCATGGTCTGCAGACAGTGGCCCAGGTTCCCTGGCCATGGGATGCTGGGCTCAAGAACAGGTTCCAAGAATCAGAGCTTGGTCAAAGTCTCTGTACTAGCAATTTTCCAGAGGGCAGGAATTGTGAGACATGGCAGGAGGCATTCTACTTGTTACCTGACAAGAGACAGGTCACCTTGCCTTCAGATCAGTATTATTGACTGTGACTCTCTCACATGAAACCCTGCTCTGTGACAAAGTGGACCTGTGTTTCTAAATCCCTACAATTGACCTAGAGTGGGAGGGAAACTCCCACCATGAAAGTTACCTGGGGTGAGATCATGTTCTTTAAAACCAAAGAATGAATTGTAGGAACAAACAGAGGTTAAGAGAAGACTATTTATTGGGGAAAAGAAAGCTTCTTTCTTGATAGGAACAGAAGGGGACCCGAGTAGGGTGCCCCTAGATCAAGAAGTGTTGCTGTGGAGGAAACCTGCCCAGCAGAGGCCCACATTATTGCCCATGGTGCTAAATGGACTCAGAGCCCAGGGCAGCCTGGCCTCCCTGGGCGCCTGGTGAGTGCCGAGTTCTGGGCAGTGCTGGGCTTGGCTCACAGCCCTGGCTGCACAGGACAGTGGAGTGAGCCCTTCTGGGAGATATCTGTGGCCTCTCATCTTTGTCCCTTCTTGGGTGTCCTTGCTGCAGGGTCCTGAGAGGGTTCTGACCTGGGGAAGGTGAGGGATCAGAACCCAAGACTGTACCCATGAAGGCAGAACCTTCATGCATATGCAGGTGAGCATCTGCAAAGAGCTTATAAGTTCAGGGAGCCCCTTTCCCAACCATCCTGGTCTTCAGAATGGGCTTCGTTGTCAGCACTGGGGCTTTCTCCATACAGAGATGGTTACAGCTCAACCAACAAACCCAAGTCCTTAGCACCACAGGCTCCTGCATGATTTTGGCTTCTCACATGGCAGAGCCATTTCTGCTCCCTGAGCCAAATGAGACCCTGAGGACACCTTGCACAGGTGCTGTCAGAGGATTTGCTGGAAAGCCTCACCATGCACCCACCCCATACCTCCCACCTGGGAAGCCATTTGTGTTTGAAAGGAAGCAGGGACAGGGACAACACAGCATATGGCCCAGTGGATCCAGACAAGACACCATCCTAGAGCGACAATCAAACAGCAGCAGAACCATGACTGTGTGAACCCCGCCCTCCATGCCTGTGCCCGGTCTCAGCATTCACCTGAGCTGACCCAGACAGGTGCATACAGTGTATGAAGTCAGCCTCCCGGGCTCCCTCCTCCTGCTGAGTGCTGCAGACCCCATGTCCTCAGAAAGGGCTTTTCCACCATGACTCTCGGCTGCCTTCCCTTCTAAGATTTACAGGACTCAGAAGGCTGCCTGCTTGAGGCTTGTTGTTTCTTCTGCAAGATAGGGTGAAGGGACTGAGGAAAGCTAGAAAACAAACAGGATATGACTGTCACAGCCCAGGGTCACACTCTGCAGTGGTCACTGCTCACTGCCCACACAGGAAGATGACAAGCTCCTCTCACCACAGCATGGCAGGGCAGGTGTGAGAGAGACTTTCCAGTGAGACCCTGGTGCAAGTGCGCTAACCAAGGCTGCACATACCCCTCTGCTAAACACTCCCAGTGGGTGCACCCTGCATATCCCACACTGCTGCAGCCAGAGTCACAGGGAGAGAATGTTACGCACTCCCTGCCCCTTGAGGGATCCAGATGTGATTTCACCTTTAAGGCAGCAGTCCCTGCCTCACGAACATAGTGATCCATATCCAAGCGTCGACATTTTATCAAATAAATGCCCTTTATTCATTGCACGCATCTTTTTGAAAGATATTGAAGGATTATGTTATTGACTTTTCTTGCATTTCCCTTTTAGCCTGAGTCACAATTTTTTTTATTTTCCAGCAGATATTTAAAACTATATTTTAGGATAGACAATTATTTTATGTTTTTAAAAAAAAGTTATTTCTGCTTTTCTAGCCCTTTTTACTCTCTTTCAAATCTTTCAGGCCTGGTTCCCCTGACCTAGGTATGATTTATTATGTCAACATTTCTTGGGCTGGGGAGATGGCTCAGAGTCATAAAAGCCTACCTGACAAGCACAAGGATCTGAATTCAACGCCCAGCCCCACAAGCAGTGCTGGTCCCATGCCATCCTGGCCCTGGATTCCTAGCCATACCTTCTTAGCTCAGTGACCCCAGGCAAGTGGTGCTGAATGCCAGGACTTGGGAGGTTGAGACAAGAATATTGCTGTGAGTTTTGCTGCAATTTCCTGACCAGCCTGGTGGCTACAAAAAGTGAGTGCAAGGCAGGCCTGATCTACATAGCATGACCCTATCTCAAACAAACAAAAAATAGGATTTTTAAAAGTCTGCCCAAATGATATTAGTAAAAGGAGTAAAATATAATCTACAAACTCATAATGTTTCTGTGAATTCAGTGTTACATTGCAGTTTTGCCATTAATTTTTATTTGATTGATTGATTGATTGATTTTTGTCTGCATTTTTGTGACAGGATCTCACTATACAGAACAGGCTGTAGTTATGTCACTTTCTGTAGCCTAAGCTAGTCTCCAACTTGCTACAATTCCTCTGGTTCAGCCTCCCAAGTGCTGGGATTACAGGCGTGTCCCACCAAACCCAGGTAGGGTTTTAATTTAAAGAAAATCAAATACATCTAATTTCGTAGAGACTTCCATTTTTTTATTTTTATCATTTATGAACAACGCTTATGACCAATGAAGTTGGTCATTTTTGACAGAACTGGAGTGGTTTAAATTCTGGATGATCGTCATTTTTTCACTTTTAACAAAGAAGAGCTGCTCCACAGATGAGTCCTCCTATCTTCAGCGAGAGAAAGACACACAATTCAATTTCCATGTCTTGAAAGAGAGCATACTTTTGTAAGGAAGAACAAAAATGTTGTCATCCACAGCTGTGTGAAGTGTGGGCACCATGGCGAGGACAGGTCTCCACACCTCACTGTTCCTGCATCTACATTTGGATCTGTGATCAGCATCTCTCCACTTACCCAGCACAAGTCTGTGTACTTGAGTTGCCAAAACTGTACTGCATGCTAAAACCTTCAGAGAACCTAAGGGAAGTATTTCAAGGCAGGAGGAAAAAAAAATGACACACATCGTATCTACAGGTATGTTGATATAGGGTGTGTCAATCTGCTAGACTATGGCTTTATTTTACATTGTACATGTACAGAACAGGAGATGCCAATTTCTGTATTTCAAATGCATGAAAGGTTATCCAATAATGCAGTAATAAATCTCATGATGGAGTTGAAGAAAGTATCACTTGAATTTCACGATCTCAGTTTGAACTGTTGTTTGATTTTCTTCATTCCCTATTATAATATTTAAATATTATATGAAATGTTTATATCAAATCAGGGGCTGGACTTTTCCTGCAGTGAAAGAGAGCTTTCTCTTATGGTGTACTTGATGGCTTTGTTTTTTAGCAAATTACATAATTTTAAATTCTGCCCTAATTCAGTGCCTACATGTTATTTGCATTTTTAAGTATAACCCATGATAGGTGTCACTTGGTAGTTATTGCTGTCCCCTTCCTTGTCTCCTGAGCTCCTCCCAGGCACTGTCCTTGTGGTCCCTAATGTATCAGCTATATCCAAATCGCCCTCCTCTCTCCCTTCTTGACACAGGTGTTGTGTGTACCCAGCCAGGGTGGTCCTGTTTCCAGTGACGGCCTAGGTTCCTCCTTTGAAACTTGTACCACATTTTTGGAGAAGTACCTCAGATGCTGTGCAAACCGCAGTGAAGAGTTCACATCTGTTGAGATTTTTGAGAAGTATAAAATGTCTTTAAAGCTGTTTCTACCACCTGCATCTCAGTAGCCCACCCTGATCATGATTTCCTCTGTCAGTGTATTTTATTGAAGTTGAAGTCCATGACACAGTTTCTCAAATTTGTGAATTTTAATTGCTTTCGAAGATGTTAGTGTACTAAAACAAAATTTTACTAAATCAAAGGCCATGAAAATAATAGCCTCTTCAAGACCAAGAAAGGCAGACAGCTAGAAAACACTGATAGACAAAAGTGACAAGGAAAAGTAGCCTTAGGAATCAAGGAAGAAAAACAAAAGAAAAGTATAAATCACAAAGAAACTGCAAAAACTGAATACAATGCAAAAAAAGAAGAAAGCAGTCTGGAATCCTAACCCCAGCTCCTAAGAAGGAATCCTGTCTTGGTAATCTGGTCAGCTTTGTCACTCTCAGGGTGAAACAATTGTCATAACTGGCAAGGATATGCCAAAGATAATCCTGTGGTCATTGTGAACTGTAAAATTAGTGTTGGATTTTACTCTCAAAGTGAACTCTTCCAGGGCTGGGGAGATGGCTCAGTAGAATAAGCACTTCCGTGGCAAGTGAAAGGGCCTGAGTTCTATCCCCAGTTCCGACAAAAAATAAAAATAAAATAAATAAATAAAGTGACCTTTTCTTTAGGCTGGTTAGAAAGGCAGAAGAAAGCCATTGCAGCCTATGCTGTATTTGTGTAGTTAATCATGACCGACCTTGGAGAAAGGCTACTTGCTCAGGTCTAAACTATTCCAGGAATGAGAAGTAGCAACAGGTCTTGGGAACCACGGTCACCTCAGGACACAACAGCTGAGATCACAGGTGTCATGGGGAATTCTGCCTGATAGCGTTGAGCTCAGAACTTTGATATTAAAAGGAAGGATACACCTGTCAAAGGTGGGCACTCCATTGTCATTCAACTAACTTAGGTGCTTGAACTTGACAACACAATCCAACACAGTCCAGCAGTCCACAACAATAGTGAGTTATTCAAAGAAGTTGTCGACCATAGCCATTTACAGCTCAGCTTAATATTATGGCCCCACGATGTATACTTCATTTTTATACTTTTCTGCTGGATGGTTAAGGCCTAGATAGATCAAGACTTATATACCAACACATGTACTTTAAATCATGATATGTGTGTATAGACAGTACAGTTGGGATAGATAACGCTGTGCTTCTGCATAAGCCTATGAGAGGCAAGATTTGCACTAATGGTGGTTGGACAGGATATTATGTCGGCTTCTAGTACTATGGTCATCCACTAGGAAAATAATTATTGAATTTTTGATATAATTCAGGTATAAAAAATAAGATAAATAAACAGCTACACTCTTAATTTACTGATAAGAGACATACGGTATAATAATGTCTGTAAGTATAATATCATGTATGCACCTCGTACGATACCAAAACAGTTTGCAATGTATTAATTTATCGAATCTGTCTTGTTAAGGTGTCTTAAAACTGTCTGATTGATATTTGTACTTCAATAAAATAAAAAATAAATTTTAAAATGGAAGGATATATCACTTTCCTTGGACAGAAGAAGTCTCCATAGGAATCTGTTATTGACACAGCATGGCCACATTGAATCCTGTGGACACCATGGGTCTCAGTTGCACTGAGAGAAAGGGTGCAGTGGGGAACTGTCCTGGAGAGAGAGGTAGTGAGTGGTGGCCCTACATTGCTGTGGGACTCAGAAGTCTCGGTCTCTGTCTTTGTCAGCGGACTCTGGTCTTCTTTCCTCACTGTCTCTTCCTCTATTCCTCCCTGACACCCCGCACTCACTCTGGCCATCACTTCCTGGGCTCCTCCAGCAGGACCTGGGCAGAGTCTAAGTCCTGGACTGAGCCTTGAGCTCAGCATATACAGGTGGTCACTGAGGTCCAGTATTGTAGGGATTGCTATTGAAACCGCTGCACCATCTGAATATCCAGCTGTGGTTGGGGGTGAACAGGCCTACAAGGAACAATGCCTAGGCCCGCACACTGGGGCCTTGCTCTGAGACCAGGATCTAGGAGAGCCCATTTTTCTCTTCTCTTTGTCATAATAAACCTGTCACATCCCATTTTCGAGCCACACTAGAGGGTCAGTTGCCCTCTTGAGGTCACCACAGGGGTAGGCAGAGATAAGAGAATGGGTTTGCTGAAGACTCTTAGGAAAGGAGGAAGGATGTGAAAAAGTTTCACACTTCCACACTGTCCCCAAGCTGGGAAGAGAAGGGGAAACCCCTAAGTGTAGACCCCTTCCTGAAGGCTGATCCTGGGCTAGCGCCCTGAGTGTGCCCTCACCTGTAAACACTGGCTCTGGGGCTCTGTATGTTCTGCCCAGACAGAAAGGCAGTGGTAGTAACTGCGATGTCACTCTGCATGAGGCTCTCTCCTGGTAGAGATAGGAAACTTGACCTTGTTCCTTGGCCTTAAAAAAGCTGTTTCTCCAGCTTCTCTGGAAATTATTGCTCCATGCTGTAGATACAAATTTGTGTCTATGCTCCCCTGACACCAGTGGTTCAGTCATTCCCCAGGTAATCACAGATCCTGGCTCAGCCCAGACCCTGGGATTGGGGATGTCCCAGAGGGAAATCATAGCTGGGCCCCAGGAACTTCCTTCACCCCTCAGATCCCAGCTCTCAGCCCCAGGAACCTCCAGACCTCCCTACACCAGCCCACACCTTCTCTGCTCCTTACCCACTATCCAACATAGCTCCTTGTCCCCAGGAATAGGAGGAACTTGGTATAGCTCAGGACACACTCACATGCCTGCACTTGGTTTGGGGCCAAGACTCAGCCCTGGAAGTTAGGTCATCGTGAGAGGTTTTCCCAGGAGCTAGAGCAGGCCCCCTTCTCCCTGACTGACCAGACATGGCTGAGTGATGAAGTCCCTCTGACAGGAAGAGGTTGTCATAACATTTGTAAATGTTCCTAGAAGAGCAGAAACTTGAGGATGAGGGGCAGTGGCCATGTGGGTAAATGACACCCCGCACTCTATAAGATAGAGTTATCAACAATGTGTGGCCACTCAGGGACCTGATTTTACCCGTCATATGTTTGTCTCATCAAAAGACCACAGCAAGGAAGCTGATACCCCACCCAGTCCCAGGGCCTGTTCTCCCAGGACTGCAGAAGAGGAAGGCTCCAGGATCTTGAAGATTCCCCAGGCAAAAATAGTGTCTCCCACCCAGTCACATCTCTGTCTTCCTCGTCTGCCCTCATCTCACCAAGAAACATGATAGGTCAGCAGATCAACCTGAAGCCATTGTCAGCTGGCCCCTTCCTAAGGATGGTGCCTAGGGCTGCTTCTTCCTCTCAGGCCTGCGCTGTGTCTCTCCATCCTTCAGCCCACGCTCCTTCACAGCAAGGTGCTCCATACCATGGCAACCCTGGGGATTATGAAATACAATTTCCTGCAGCACATAGAAGGGAGCAGGGACCCACTGAGCCTGGTCTGTGTCACTCACTGGAGCTGCATCCTGGGAAGCAGCCTGAAAGACAGAAGTAGAGCAATACAGAAGCAAAGCTTTGACATGGGCATGGTAACAGAAAAAGTGAAGGAGTGGGCAAAATATAAAAAAAAAAATAGAAGAAAGGAAAACATGAAAAGAAAACTTTTGTAAATGGAAACAAGAAGTGGGAGTAAAGAAAACAGAGGACTGGGGAAAAAAGAAAGGAGGTATATCATGTACAAGTCCACCTTCTATATGATGAATGTGGCCGCTATGTGTAGTGGTTGACACATTGTATCAACTTGGCTTGATTCCCTTGGCTACCCCATCCTCTGGGGCTTAGGGACCCCATTGACCCCCACACTTCAAGGAAAAGGTCTGTCTTACATCATGAAAGGGCTTGGCCTAGGGAGGGAAGGGCCCACTCCAGAGTTACTCAGCACAAAAGGGTACCTAAAAGGTTGAAGAAGGATTCCATCTTCCACTTCCTTAGAGAGATTTCAGTCTTCAAACTCAGCTTGGACATCATTACCTGGATTCCAGGGTGGACTCTTTGGCCTTCAGCTTGGATCCTTCAGCTTCCCATCCAAGACTCATCAGCCTTGGATCCCTTCCTCTGAAGACCCATTGGCCAACTTATATACAGTTGTATGGAACACTGAAGTAAGCCTTACACCTTGAGACAGAATCCTTCAATCTCTGGTGTACAGACACCATCTGTATGCTTCCTCATTTAACTGTACAGCTGATGTCGTAAGCCAACCTTGTAATTTTTTATAGATTTGTACATCTTCTGTTATATCTGTTTCTTGTATTATATCTGTTCCTCTAGTAGTCCTGAATGATACACTATATATGCCTGAAATTTACTAATAAAATTTTATTGAACATTTTTTAAACAGAAAAAAAGAAGCAAAGCTGGCTGACTTCCTGGCTCCACTGGGAGAATCTGAGTGCTGCACTCTCTTCACAGGCTGAACTCAGGAGCAGGAGTACACACAACAGACCTATGGGGTTCATTAGATCCCCCTGACCTGTGCTGAAAGTGCCTGACCCAGCCAACTGCAGCTCTCCTGTCTCACTTCAGTGTGTGCAGCTCTCTGGACACACTGTGAAGGCACAGGGCACAGGCGCAGCTTCCAGAGAGCTCGGGATCTTGGCACTGCAGTGTGGATACTCAGCCTCCCCCACCCCATGACCTCTGAATCCCAAGCAGAAGAAGCAGCCACCTAAGCTAGAAATTGCCTAGGAACCAGAGAAAAGGCAGATGATTCCAGGATAAACACTGGAGAACTTGATTGGGAATTTATGTACAGAACAAGGTTTTCATAGCTGTGGGACAGAAGTGTCTCCCACCCTAAGCAGAAGATGTTTATATGCACAGTGAGACAAATATGGGCCACATCTAACCGGAATGGAATTGAGTCTTCTCAGACACTATCGACAGTAAAGCCTCGTGGTCAGAGTTGAGCACAAGGGGCTCAGCTGATCATCTTCATGAGTACTTGTCCTTCAGGGTATGAAATGCCAGCCAGGGCCACCTAGGGCAGGAGGTGGTCATGACCCTGAGGGCTCCACATCAAGGTGGCTTCAGTAGCTCATCACAGCAACACTGCAGGCCTGATCTCTGTAGGGCTGCTACCTACTGCACCACACCTAGCTGCCAGGAAATAAGCTTCAGGCAATCCCAAAGGGGAATAACGCTATCAAAAATACAGACCAAGCTTCAGAACCAGCCATGGCAGGGATGGTGGTATTCTCAGAACAGAGATTTAAAACAATGGAAATGCCAAGGGCCCTGCTTAATAAAGCAAACAGAATTGAAAGGGGATGGGTCATGTAACCAGAAATAGGGAAGCATCGAAAAAGAGGCAGAACGCACCCTGGAGACACCGTGGTGAGCATGAGAGGTGCCCACATGTGGCTGTCGTAGACTGAAGCATTGGGGAAAACCGTCTGTGCTGGAGACCATGTCAGGGGAAACTTTGACAACTGAAGAATGAAGTCAAAGGAACAAGGTCAGAATCTCCATGACTGAGAGACAGCATATGAGATGGAATTTGGGTGTCACTGGCCCATCATTGAGAGCAAAGGGTAAAGAAGCAGAATGCACACCATTAGTGTCAGGGTTTGAATGTTTCACCATTTTGTCCCACACGAACCACGGAGACAGGGAGCTTTCACAGAAAAGTGGGTGATAAACAGAGAAAATATATCTAGGAAGTTTAATTCAGACTGCTGACAACCAAATTTAAACACAAAACCCTGAAAAATGCAAGAGGGGAAAGTTATCTGTGGAGCTTTAACCACAAGAACCACATAGCATAACAGAAACAGAGTGAAATATTTAAAGGACTGAGATAGTGAAGGCACTGGCAAGGAGCTCCAAGTTTTAAAAAATAAAGTTAGAAAACAAAAAGAAGAAACAAACAAAAGTGGAAGGTACTTGTGAAAAGTAGACTCACCAAGAAAATGTGAAACTCTGTTCCTGAGAGTTCAAGAAAATGGCTTGAGTCAGACATTGGAGGTGACATGAACAGAGAAAATTCTAGATGGGTGCAGAGATGGATGCTACTAGGATATGTGTCCAGATCTCCACTTCAGAGGACGGAGGTGGAGGTAATGTCTCCTGACTCATTCTACAAGAACATTAACTAAAACTATACTGATTCCAAAGAGATTATAAAAATCCACCTACCAATATCCTCATGAACACAAATGCAACATGTTTGATAAAGTACACTCTTCTGCCACATCATATTACAATAAATTGATCATATATATGACAATGATCCCACAAGACATCACATGGTGACCTCAGAGCCAACATAGATTGTGTACATCTATTCTGTATTGGCACAACAACATAATTCCCTAACATGCATTTCTAAAAAACATATCCTACCCTAAGCAACACATGTGAGTATGAGCATATGAAAGCCAAGTATTTGTACAAAATAATTATACAGCGTGGCAAAGTGGGATCCATGTCAGACCCGTAAGACTCAGCTCAACATTCTGCAACAAATTAGCTCATAATGTCACAATGTAGAAAGAACAGAAAATTTAACAGAAATAGACACGGGAAACATTTATTGATATCTCACAACTGTTCAACAAAAATTTTTTTGCTAGATCAAGGTATGAGTTGTATTCCATTGCAGCTACAGATAAAGGACACAATCTCAAGGTGCACAGCAAAATCAGTGGTTGTGAAAGAGGTGAACCTGTGCTGTTCTTTGGTTCACAGACAAGCAGAACACAAGGTGGCAGGAGAGGCCACCATTGTCCTCCATAGGGAACAAAGAGAGCCCGAGAAGGACAGGCCAGGGTCGCTTCACTGCCAAAGCCTCTGAGTAAAAAAAGGAGCCATCCATTCACAGTGCACTTCTGCTGGTTGGGCAGTAGGTTAGGGGAAAATCTTCTGGGAGATAGGAGGTGAGACCACCTGAAATCCACGCAAGTGGCTGCTAAAGCTATGCTGAGCCCAGAAAGCCATTTCTGGTCTAGGATCAGCAGAGCAGCCCTGACGCAGTAACACAAGGAGGCTGTGTATCTTATCCTGCAGTGCGACGAGCCATTACACCTGCTCAATGAGCAGTGGGTAAAAGGAGCTAGTGGTGCAGAACAGAAGTAGCCAGGCAAGGTCTGGAAGGAGATAACTGAATAGGACCTCCAAGGTTTGTCCTAGGACAAACCTGGCTTCCTGTACCCAGGAGCTTGGCAACAACCAGAAGAGATCCAAAGAGACAAATACTATAAGGAAAAAGAGACATCTCAAATGTTGTGAGCTGAAGACCAGTCTTAGCCCCCACATCCAGAGGACAAGATCAGCCTCTCACCCAGCACAAATCCTTCTGCAAAGTTTGTGGGGCCACACACCACATCTCATCTCTGGGAACCAACCTGGACTCTGCCACACAACTGTGGAATGAGAATTGTACTACATTATTTTTTCTTTGTTTCATCACTTTCTTTTTCGGTTCATGAGGTAGGGCTTTTTGTTTATTTATTTGTTATTGGCTCTTCTTTTTTATCTGTTTCTCATTTATTTATTTATTTTTTATTTATTGAAGTACAAATATCAATCAGACAATTTTAAGACACCTTAACAAGACAGATTCGATAAATTAATGCATTGCAAACTGTTTTCATACTGTTTTGGTATCGTACAAGGTGCATACATGATATATTTACAGACATTATTATAGCAGATGTCTCTTATCCTCTGGATGTGGGGGCTAAGACTGGTCTTCAGCTCACAACATTTGAGATGTCTCTTTTTCCTTATAGTATTTGTCTCTTTGGATCTCTTCTGGTTGTTGCCAAGCTCCTGGGTACAGGAAGCCAGGTTTGTCCTAGGACAAACCTTGGAGGTCCTATTCAGTTATCTCCTTCAGCTGCTTACTTATATTTTTTTATACCTGAATTATATCAAAACTTCAATAATTATTTTCCTAGTGGATGACCATAGTACTAGAAGCCGACATAATATCCTGTCCAACCACCATTAGTGCAGATCTTGTCTCTCATAGGATTATGTAGAAGCACAGCGTCATCTATTCCAACTGTATTGTCTATACACACAGATCATGTTTTTTTCTTTCTATACCCCTTCCTTTGTCTACACCTGTCAAAGGTGGGCACTGCATTGTCATTCAACTAACATAGGTGCTTGAACTCGACAACACAATCTAACACAGTCCAGCATTTCACAACAATAGTGAGTTATTCAAAGAAGTTGTCAACCATAGCCATTTACAGCTCAATTTAATATTATGGCCCTGCGATGTATACTTCATTTTTATACCTTTCTGCTAGATGGCTAAGACCTAGATAGAGCAAGACTTATATACCAATACATGTACTTTATGTTTCTTATGTGGTCAGTGAAGTTCCCTCAGGGTTTATCTTGTAGTCCTGTACATTATTCTGTAGATCCTTTGTCTGTGTCATCCATGTGGATGAGTCACGGCCAATGCTTGACCAGTTTGCTCTCTGTGAGAGCCGGAGAGAAAGTTTTCTCTCCATGTGACTCTCCCCAGGCACACTATAGAACATCAGTCTCTTTCCTCTGTGGCTCCATAATCTTCTTGCTCAGAAAATTTGGAGCTCAACTGAGTTTAATGATGTTGCAGTACAGGGTCTCCTATGTCCTGAGTCTTGGCTGACCTTGAAAGGCTAGAGCCAAAATGCGGGCTGGCCTTGTGGATCTTCTATTTCTCCAACTCTGATTTGTGAACTTAGGTTGTTAACCATCCAGAAGAAAAGCTGAATAGTATCCTGCAGCAAATGCCATTCACTTTGCCTTATCTGCCTCAATTGATTTTAGCTGTTGTACATTTCCTTTTGTATTTCTGCTTTTCGCTTGTTACACTAGGGAGACTATACGAGATTTACACATGTGTGTCTGGTTTATTTCACTTATGAGTATATGTTCAAGTGGCATCCACTTCAGTATAAATGCTTAAAACTTATCATTCTTAATAACTGAGTAATACTCCACTATACAGAAATACCACATCTTTTTCAACCATTCCTCATCTGATGGACATCTTGGTTGTTTCCAAGATTTTGCTATTACACATTGTGCTGCTATAAACATAGGTACACATATATCACTATCATTTGGGAAAATTCCCAGTAGGGGAATAGCAGTCTGGACTGGGATTTCTAGTCCTACTGTTCTGAGGATTCTCCACACTGACCTCCACAATGGTTGTACCAGTCTACATTCCCACCAGCAGTGGAGAAGGGTTCCCTTTTCTCCACAGCCTCCCCAACATCTGTTGTTCATTTTCTTATGATAGCTATTGTTTCTGGAGTGAGATGATATCTCAGTGTTGATTTTATTTGCATTTCATGGATGACTAGCGATGTGGATCATTTTTTCATATATTTATTTGCTTCTTCAATTTCGTCCTCTGAGAAGTGTGTATTCATTTCAGATGCCCATTTCTGAATTGGGTCTTTAAATTTCAAGACCCTGTTATTTCTTAGTTTTTCTGGTTTTTTTTTTTTTTTTTTTTTTTTTTTTTTTTTTTTTTTTTTTTTTTTTTTTTTTTTTTTTTTTTTTTTTTTTTTTTTTTTTTTTTTTTGTCTTTTCGAGGCAGGTTCTGAATATGCAGTTCAGGCTGGCCTTCAGCTCACTTTGTAGCTCAAGCTGCTCTTGAACTCACAACACTCCTCCTATCTCAGCCTCCCCAGTGCTGGGATTACAGGCCAGCGCCACCACGCCTGCCTCTCTTAGTTCTTTAAATATTCTAGACAGTAGTCCTCTGTTTGATTGCTTATTAGTTAGGAATTTTTCAAAGTTTGTGGGTTGTCTTTTCACTTTGTTGACAATTTCTTTTGACATGCAGAAGCTCTTTAAGAAGAGTTGATCCCATTTGTTGATTCTTACAAGTGCTTCCCATGCGAATACATGTTTGTTTATGAACTCTTTACCTACCCCTATGTCTTCAAGAGTTCCTCCTACTTTCTCTTTCAGGAGATTGAGTGTTTCTGTTTTAATGTTTAAATCTTTCATCCATTTTGACTTTAACTTAGTGCACAGTGATAGAGCTGGGTAAAGTCTTAGTTTTCGGCATGTAGAAAGCCATGTTTTCCAGAACTATTTGTTAAAGAGGTTATCTTTCTTCCAGTGAGCCTGTGTAGCCCCTTTGTTGAAGATAAGATGGCTGAGTGTTTTCGTAGATGCCTCTGCATATTCTAATCGATTCCACTGATCCTCAGGTCTACTTTGTTACCAATACCATGTTGATTTTATCACAGTGGCTTTGTAGTATAATTTCAAGTCAGGAATTGTGAGGCCTCCTGCCTTGTCTTTATTGGCCAAGATTGTCTTTGCTATTCTAGGTTGTTTGTGGTTCCAAATAAATTTTAGGATTGATTTCTCCATATCTGGGAGGTATGTTGGTGGCAGTTTGATAGGGATTGCATTAAATCTGTACAGCAATTTTGGGAGTATGGCCATCTTCACGATGTTGGATCTTCCTATCCAGGAGCATGGAATATCTTTCCATTTTCTGAAATCCTCTATAATCTCTTTTCTAAGGGTGTTGTAATTTTCCGTGAAAAGATCTTTGACTTCCTTGGTTAAGTGAATCGCAAGGTATTTCATTTTCCGCGGTGCTATTGTAAAAGGTATTGTTTCTATTGTTTCCCTTTCAGTGTACTGGTTATCTGTGTAGAGGAATGCTATTGATTTCTGAGTGTTGATTTTGTATGCTGATGTGCTACTGAATTTCCCTATCAGTTCTAGTAGTTTCTTGGTGGAATTTTTGAGGTCTTCCAAGTAAAGTATCATGTCGTCTGCGAATAGTGATAATTTAACTTCTTCTTTATCTATTCTTATTCCCTTTATTTCTCCCTCTTTTCTAATGGCTGTTGCTAAGGATTCCAAGACTATATTGAATAGAAGGGGTGATAGAGGACATCCTTGTCTTGTACCTGATTTAAGAGTAAAAGATTTCACTTTTTCCCCATTTAGGATTATATGAGCTTTTGGGTTGTCATAGATGGCTTTTATCAAGTTAAGATAGAGTCCATCTATTCCAATTTTCCGTAGGACCTTGAACATGAATGAGTGTTGGACTTTGTCAAAGGCTTTCTCTGCATCAATTCAGATGATCATGTGGTTCTTAGATTTCAGTCTATTAATATTGTGTATTACATTTATAGATTTTCAAATATGGAACCATCCTTGCATCCCGGGATGAATCCTCCCTGGTCATGGTGTATGATCTTCTTGATGATTAGATGTACTCTATTTGCCAGGATTTTGTTGAGTATTTTTGCATCTATGTTCATGAGGGAGATTGGCCTGTAGTTCTCCTTTTTGGTTGTGTCTTTCCCTGGTTTTGGAATCAGTATAATACTTGCCTCCAGAAATGATTTCGGGAGGACTTTTTCCTTTTCAACTTCATAGAAGAGTTTGTGGAGTGTGGGGATTGGGGATTTTATCTGCTATAAATTTCTTGTAGAATTCAGCTGTGAATCCATCAGGACCTGAACTTTTCTTTGTCAGTGGGCTTTTTTTTTTTACTTTTCGTATTTCTTTGGCTGTTATCGATTTATTGAGAGTTGTTATATCTTCTTGATTCAGTTTTGGTAATTTGTACCTTTCAAGGAATATGTCCATTTCTTCTGTGTCTTCTATTCTGTGAGCGTAATGATTCTCGAAGTAGCTATTCATAATTTTCTGAATTTCCACTGGGTCTGTGGTGATTTCACCCTTTTCATTCCTTATTGCTTGTACTTGAATTTTCTTTTGCCTCTTTTAGATGAGGTTGGCAAGAGGCTTATCAACTTTATTTAGTTATTCAAAGAACCAACTTTTTGAATTGTCGATTCTTTGAACTGTTTTAATATCTCAAGTGAATTAATTTCTGCTCTAATCTTTATGATTTCTTCCCATCTTTGTGCTCTGGATTTTGTTTGCTCTTCTTTTTCTAGTTGTCAGAGGTGCAATATTAGGGTGCTAATTTGTTCTCTTTCTGTTTTCCTAATGTGTGAGTTCATAGCTATTATTTTCCCTCTAAGACCTGCTTTCATCACATCCCATAAATTCCGGTAAGTTGTACTTGAATTTTCATTAAATTGTAGATATTGTTGAATTTCTTGTTGAATTTCTTCTGCAACCCATTGATTGCTGAGTAAGGTGTTGTTTAGTTTCCATGAATTTAGTGGGTTTTTCTTTTTTCTTCTGTCATTTATTTCAAGTTTCATTGCATTGTGGTCAGATAGTATGCACAGGATAATTTCTATTTTCTTGCATATACTTAGGCATGACCTCTGGACTAGTATGTGGTCTATTTTGGAAAATGACCCATGTGCAGCTGAAAAAAATGTGTATTCAGCTCTGCTTGGGTGGAACACTCTGTATATTTCCACCAGGTCCATTTCTTCCAAGCTCTGGTTCAGTTCTGCTACTTCCTGTCTAACTTTTTGTCTGGTTGACCTACTTTTTGAGACAAATGTGTGTTAAGATCTCCTGTTCGGATTGTGTTCTTAGACCTTAAGTTTTTCATGTCCCTTAAGATTTGTCTTACATAGTTGGGTGCTCCTGTGTTTGGTGCATAGATATTTATGAGTGTTACTTCTTGCTCTTGAATTTTTCCCCTGACCAATATATAGTGGCCTTCTTTGTGTCGTTTGATCATTCTTGGTTTGAAGTTGAGACTATCTGAGAACAGAATTGTTACTCCTGCTTTTTTCTGAGGTGCTGGGGCATGTAGTACTGTTTTCCATCCTTTGACTTTGAGCCTATGAATGTCATTTTAGTTAAGTGTGTTTCTTGTACACAGCACATTGTTGGATTTTGTTTCCTAATCCACTGTGCCAGTCTATTTCTCTTAATTGGAGAATTAAGTCCATTTACATTGATGGTTATGATTGAAATATGCTGACTTATGTTTGTCATGATATTTACCTGGTGTTGTTTACTCCTTTGTAAACTGTGTTTAATTGTCTGTCCTGTTTAATGGGTTCCTTCCATTTTCATTCATGGAGTTCTGGTCATTATGGTTCCTCTCTAGATCATCTTTCAGTAGCCTGTGTAGGGATGGCTTTGTCATCATGAAATTCTTTATTTGTTCTTTGTCGTGGAAGTATTTCACCTTCTCCATCAAACTTGAAATAGAGTTTTGCAGGATATAATAGTCTGGGCTGGAATTTGTTTTTGTGTAGGACTTGAAGAACTCTGCTCCATGCTCTCCTTGCTTTCATTGTTTGTGTAGAGAACTCGGATGTAATTCTGATGGGTTTTCCTTTGAATGTGAGCTCCTTCTTCTCTCTAGCAGCTTTCAGTATATTATTTTTCTCTTGGATTTCTGGGATCTTTACTATTATATGTCTCGGTGTGTTTCTACTTGGGTTGAGGTTATTTGGTGTTCTATATGCTTCTGTGACCTGAATGTTGGATTGTTTCCTCATATTTGGGAAGTTTTCTGTGATTATTTCTCCACAAATTCTTTTTATGTCATTTGTATTGACTCCTTCATTCTCGTTGATAGCAATTATTCTCATATTGTTCATTCTGGCGTCATCTTTCAGGTGATGGATTATTTTTTCCTGCATTCTCATTGTTTTTAAGAGATCCTTTCTCACCTGTTCACTAGCTACTCCGGCATCTTCAAGATCTGAAACTCTGTCTTCGCTTTCACTCAGATGGTTTTTTAGGCTAGTGATTGATATTTTTAGTTCTTCTATATCTCTTTGACTGTGTTTCATGTGTTCTATTTCTTTTCTGTATTGCTCATTTAAGGAATCCATCACATTTCTGATCTCTTCAATTTTTTTATCCATGTCTTCTTTAGAGGTAGTTATTAATTCTTTTTCTCCTGTTTCTTCCAAGTTTTGTTTCCTCTGTATATTTCTGGGCTTGTTTTGGTATTTCAGATGCTATGACTTCAAAAAGTTCTTTTTTGATTTCAGAACTTATTTCTGTTTTGAGTTCCTCATGATCTTTCTGCTGTTGTTTCTTTGCTTCAGATGCTGTTAATTCATATATATCAGCTGGAATAGTGCTCTCTGCACTTGTTCTGGGTGAGCATAGTTTTTCCACCCAATGTTTCAGGAATTCATTCTTTATTTCAGATGCTATGTATTCAGATATTTCTTTTTTAATTTTGGGAATTATTTCTCATTTTATTTCCTCAATAGCTTTCTGCTGTTGTTCCTTTGCTGCTGTATCTGTTAGTTTATTCATTGTAGCTGAGCTAGTGTCCTCTGCCCTTCCTGATGGACTCGAGGTCTGGGATTGCATTTTTCCCCTTGTCTTTGTCATTTTGTATAGCACTGACCTTTGACCTTTTTGTAGAGTTTTGGTGCAGCTATAACCTTAGCTTGAGATTTTCGAGGTATGCCTATCCTAGATCTAGCTGTTGTGTTCAGTTCCTTTTTTGCTGAAGCTCCTTTGGTTCCCCTCTGTTGGTTCCCTTTTCAGGCAAGCACGAACCAAACTGGGATGTAGAGCAAGTAATGAAATTTCCCCGTCTTAGCTGGCTTTGGGGCGAGGATCCGGAAACTTACTGGGGTCTGCCGTCCTGTGTCAGGCAGGTCATTCCCCAGGTGGCGGGCCTTGGCTTTGGTGGGTCTTCTGGGCTCACAGAATGATAGTGGATGATCTTATTCACTGAGTAGGCTGTACTGGGTCGGCCAACCTGTGCTGTGTCCGGGTGTACAGGCCAGAACACGAGAAGGCTGGGAAAGGTCCCTCTGGTGCAGCGGGCTTGGAGCCCTCACTCACAGGCCAGGCTGTGCTGGGTTTCGATCTGTGGGGTGGGACTGAGGATTGCTGGGAAATGTCCCTCCCGCGTGGCAGGCTTGGAGTTCTCACTCCAGACCGACCTGCACTGGGTCTTGGGCTATGGCATGGGAACAGTAATCACCTGGAAATGTTTCTCTGGCTCAGTGTGCCTGGAGCTCTCACCGGGCCATGGGGGGTGGAGGTGGGCAGGGAATTCCTGGGAAATGTCTCTCAGGCACGCCAGGCCTGGAGTTCTACCCTCACTGAACTTTGCTGCCCAGAGAGTCTGGGAAATTCCCACTCATTCATCGGGCTTTAGGGAAGGGGATCCGGGGAGGTGCTGGTGAATGGGTCCCGAGGTTTCAGGCCAGTCACTGACTTGAAGGACTTGGGGGCAGGGTTCGGGTAGTGTGCGTGAGAAGAAGCCAATGGCTCTCCCTCAGACTCAGCACACTCTCTCTGATCTGGGTAGCCTGGTGAGTCATGCAAATTCCCTCTCGCTGGGAGAGCTTGGGTGGGATCCAGGAGGCTGCTGGAGTCAGCCACTGTCTCTGGCACGTCTCTGGGGCTGGGCGGGCGTGGGCAGGATCGAGGAGGATGGCGGAGTTGGCCATGCTGTCTCGGGCCCATCTCCTTCTAATTGGCTCTTTGTTTCTTTTTATTGACTTGCTTTTTTATTTATAGACTTGTTACCCTTATTTTTTTTTTTCATTCTATACACCATGCTCTCTTTCTGCAGCAATCTTTCTTGGTTTTGTGATCATTGTGGACTAATATCACCTCTAATTTTAATGGCTGGCTTCAATATTCTTTTGCTTTCTCTTTCATATTTTCCTTTCTACACTATCCTTCAACCTTCAGAAAAATTGGTGATCATCCTTACCCTTACAGTAATTGCTTCTACTAATTTTTTCCATTCACATTTCTCTACTTTATCTGCCATCCCTCTTAAATACCACCAAACATGCTAAAAATGTTTACTAAGGGAAATTTTCTGCATAAATTTTGTTTATGGAATATGTTGGATTCTGCTGTGCAGCTATAGCGCCTTTTCTAGTGTTAAAGGCACTAAATGAGTAATCTCCACAGTTTGGCAGTGTCTACCTTGTGCTTGATGATACTGCTGTTGCTAATGGTGCTGTGTCAGCCATGATGTCCTCCATGCTCTGCAGTCAACGTTCTCCCCTCATATGACAATGTTGTGATGGTCTGGGGCAATAACTATCACCACAGTCTGGTACCAAAGGACAGGATGCAGAGCTAAATACATGTCAATTCCTAATGAATTGGGAAGGCATGTTCTTGGGATAGGCACCAAGATGGAAAACTGCCTACACCCAGAAGACAGCTCTGAGGAATAGCCATTTCCCTGGAAATCCTTGAAACTAGGGACAAAGCTATCTACCACAGAAATCTATGAGAAAAAACAGAGAAAAGAAAATATAGAAAATGACAAGTGACAGAAGCAAAATGCAAACTCAGGCCTCCAGCCCACCAAAACAAGTTCAGAGCACAATGAAACAGGAAATCAGAGATTATCAATACTTACTTTAAAACTCTGTAGCCTATCAAGGTGGAAAATGCAGAATATATAGACACATTCCTAGATGCATATGAAATACCAAAAGTGAGTCAAGAAGATAAAAATTTTTAACAACCAAATATCAGTTAATGAAATTGAAATGTAATTCAAATCTGATCAACAAAGAAAAGCTAATATCTTAATGGATTCATTTCTAAATTCTACAAGAAATTTAGTAATGATGCAGTGCCACCATTAACATAAGTCTTTAATGAAACTGAAAGGTATGCAATGCTCCCAAAGTCATTCTTGGAGGCCAGTACTATCCTGATTGCACAGACAGAGAAAGCACCAACACAGAAAAAGAACAAGGAGATGATCTCACTCACGAACATAGATGCAAAAGTCTTCAACAGGTTCCAGACAAACAGAAAGCAACGAATCATCATGAAGAATGCATACAATGGCCAAATGGGATTCATCCCAGGGATGCAGAGATGATACAACGTATGAAAAGCAATACATGTAATGCACCATATCAGCTCAGCCAAGGATAGAATTCATAAAACCATCTCAATAAATACAGAAAAAGCATTTGACAAAGTCCAACACTCATTTACAATAAAAACCTTAAATGAAATCAGAATAGAATGTTTTTCTCAATCTGACAACAGTGAGCTAAGAAAAGCCAACAGCCAATATCATCCTAAATGGCCCAAAACTTAAAGCTTTTATTCTAAAATCAGGAAGAAGGCAAGGATATCCACTATTACCCCTGGAATTCAACATAATTCTGGAAATTTCTCCAAAATCAATTATATATGAAAAAGTAATTAGGTTAGGAAATTAAGAAGTTAAATTACCAGTATTTGAAGATGACATGATATTCTACATAGAAGACCTCCAAAACTTCAACAAAAGACTGGTACAGTTAATAACTGAATTCAGTTGCATCCCTGGATACAAAGTGCATACTCAACAGTCAATAGCATTTCTGTACACCAACAACAAATGCATTGAGAAATTAGAAAAAACATACCATTCACAGCAGCTTTGAAAAAAAAATACAAAGTAATCACTTTAATAAAACAAGTAAAAACCTGTGCATTGAAAATAATAGTACTCTGAGAAAAGGATATTGAAGGACATATCAGGAAATGGAATATCACTTGCCCATGGATAGAGAGATCCAATAGAGTATAAATAATCATACTCCTCAAACTGGCATACAGATTTAAAGTAATCCAAATTAAAAGCATCTCATGGAACTATGGCTACAATCCTCAATTTATTGGAACTAGTAGAGACTTAGAATATCAGAAAAAAATTCTAGGCAACAAAGGCAAGGCAGGGGGCAGCAATATTTCTAACTTGAAATTGTTCTATGAAGCTACTATGACAAAATCCATATGGTGCTGCAAAAATTAGACCTGAAAACCAATGGAACAGATTAGAAGATGCAGGAACAACACTAGACACACCTAAAAAATGAACCAAGCTTGTTTACTGGAAGACAGATAGCCTGCTTAATAAATGATGCTGGAAAAACTAGATTTCTACATACCAAACACTAAAACTAGACCCATGTCTACCCCATTCACTAAACTAAACTCAAATTAGGAAAAGAATGTAAATATTAAAAGAGTTCTGGGACACAGAATAGGCAAAACTCTTAAAGACATAGGTGTAGGCAAGGATTTTATAATGAAAACTCAGATGGAATAGAAAATACTACAAAGAATAAGTAACTTGGAACTCACTCCATTAAAAAGCTATAGCACAGCCAAAGAAATTACTAATAAAGTGAAAAGACAACCCACAGAACTAAAAAAAACTCTTGTCCTCACAAAGCTAAGCTGTAGAACACACCAAGAATTGAAAATATCAGCCCTCCCAAATTTAAAGATCCAATCTAAAAATGGGCCCCTGAGATGAATACCCACTTAACAGAAGAATAAATATAAATACTAAATAAGTATAAAAAACTATTCATCATCACTGGCCACTGGACAGATGCAAATTAAAACAATACTTAGACTCCACCTCATGCCAGAAGAATGCCTATTATCAAGAAATGAACTGATAATGAATTCTGGAGGATCAGCGAGGGAAATGGAACCCTTCTCCACAGTTAGAGGGAGTGGAGACTGCTGCAAACATTACGGTGAGCAGTATAAAGATTCCTTTAAAGAATCACGAAGCTTACAGGTCTCATTTGATTCAGCTATTGCTCTTCTGAGTATCTTCTAAAAAGAATTTAAAAAATCAGACCACAGTTATATATGCATAACCATGTTGAGGGGAACACAGCTTCTATTAGCTAAAACTTGGAAACTTCCAGTATTCCCATTGACTAAAGAATGAACAAAGAACATGTGATTTTTTATACACTAGAGTTCTACTCAGCCATAAAGAAACTTGAGGGAGGAACCTTGAGAACTTAAACTTCAAGAACATAAATCAGACTCCCATGTGTAAATATTGCAGTATTTCTCTGCTATGAAATACTGAATATGTAAATAAGGACTAAAATGTATGAAAGCTATTGTGGAATAGGAAGGAGTTATTCAGAAGAAATGTAACTAGGGAAGGGGGACATGGCTAGGAAAGAAGGGGAACAATTGTGCTACTCTTCAATGACATAAATCAGACCCATGTGTTTGATTATATCATATTTTTTTTCTCCAGTGGGTGGAAATGAAAAAGCAAGTAAGCTCCAGAACATGTAAGATACACTGAGAAATAGGAGGAAATATTCAATTTAAAAGGGAAACAAAAGATGGGAGAGGGGTGAAGGAAAGAAAGGGAAAGAGAAACAAGTAAAGCTTTTATAAATGAGGAGAAGAGGGTTTGAAGAGAAGGCCTGCGGGAAAAAGAAAGAAGAAATACCATGTTCAGGTATACATTACCTCTAGGGAGTGTGACCATTTATGTATATCTAACATTATTTTAAAACTTCATACTAACTTAGTTAAAGCCTGGAACATCTACAGCCTGCATAGAATACAGATAAAGATGCCAGGTGTGATGGTTCATACCATTATCATAGCACAGAGGGTGCTCTAAGTCTGAAATATATCAAGTTCAAGTCCAGCCTGGCAACTCAAAGGATTAGTGAGATCCTTTCTCAAATAACTGTAACAAGGGTATGGTTTATACCTCACAGTGATGGACCTAAGTTCAATTCCAAGTCCTAGAATAGAAGGGAGAAGTTAGCACCATGTTTCACGATGTGAAACCAGAAACTTCCTGAGAAGAATGACACAGCAGGCAAAGTGCCCTCGCCCAGCCTGCTCCCGCCCTGCCCTGTGGGTCCTGGCTTCTGCCCTCACACACAGGAAAGGGGAGGAGCACAGAGCGGGAAGGGACAGACAGAAAGGGCTCTACACAGTGATGGCAAGAGAGTGTGGGGAAGATCCTAGAGATCTGACTAAAAAGTAAGAAGTTCCTGAGACTAATATGTGGTGACAGAAAGGTTGACACAATATTAATATAAATTCAGTTCCTTATCTGACCCCAGCTGTGAACATTGAATACACCCCAGTTCTGTGCTCCCCATCTGAACTCAGTGTAAATGGCAAGAGTCTGACATAGTGAAGTTGAACATGAAGGTAGGATTACAGTACTCAGGCAACGCCACAAATCAAGGCTACTTTTTGGTACCAGGGATCACACTCAGGACCTTGCACTTGCCTGGCAGGCACGTTTGTCACTCAACTGTACCCCCAGCCCCTCAAGTGATTTTTTTCAAGCCAACTGTGGCCAAATTCCTGCAATTCTAGCTCTGTAGGAGGCTTAGTCAAGGATCCTGAATTCAAAGCAACCCTGGCTAGTGCAGTAACTTAGCAAGACTCTGTGAAACATCAGCTTATTGAACCCAAGTCATCCTATTCCAGAGAAACTTTATAAAGATCATCTGATGATGGCTCATGTGGTTCAGAGCCCATAACATGGGTTAGGACATAGTTCCGTACTAGTTTTTCCAAACCTCAATTCTCATTTGTATGCATGAATGCGTGTATGTATGTGTTTGATTCAAGGTCTTACTATGTAACTCAGACTCATAGAGATTCTCCTGTTTCAGCCTCCCCATTGCTAGGATTACAGGCATATACCACCATGCCCAGTTTCTGTGGCTGGCACAACATGGGTCTAGCATGGCATGCAGTACCTGGGATCAAATCCAACTCCTTGCACTGACTAGGCAGGCACCTAGACTGCTGAGCTATTTCTTTTTTTTTTTTTTTTTTTTTTTTTTTTTTTTTTTTTTTTTTTTTT
>PVKA01001862.1:122395-136414 GCA_004027165.1 Ctenomys sociabilis | reverse complement strand
TCTTGCCTCTCATAGGATTATGTAGAAGCACAGCATTATCTATCCCAACTGTACTGTCTATACACACACATCATGATTTTTTCTTTCTATACCCCTTCCTTTGTCTACACCTGTCAAAGGTGGGCACTCCATTGTCATTCAACTAACTTAGGTGCTTGAACTCGACACCACAATCCAACACAGTCCAGCATTCCACAACAATAGTGAGTTATTCAAAGAAGTTGTCGACCATAGGCATTTACAGCTCAGCTTAATATTATGGCCCCGCGATGTATACTTCATTTTTATACTTTTCTGCTGGATGGTTAAGACCTAGATAGAGCAAGACTTATATACCAACACATGTACTTTATATTTCTTATGTGGTAAGTGAAGTCCTCTCAGGGTTTATCTTGTAGTCCTGTACATTATTCTGTAGATCCTTTGTGTCATCCATGTGGATGAGTCACGGCCAATGCTTCACCAGTTTGCTCTCTGTGAGAGCTTGAGAGAAAGTTTTCTCTCCATTTGACTCTCCCCAGGCACACTGTAGAACTTCAATCTCTTTCCTCTGTGGCTCCATAATCTCCTTGTTCAGAAAATTTGGAGCTCATCTGAGTTTCATGATGTTGCAGTACAGGTTCTCCCATGTCCTAAGTCTTCGCTGATCTTGAAAGGCTAGGGCCAAAATGTTGGCTGGCCTTGTGGCTCTTCTATTTCTTCAACTTTGACTTGTGAACTTAGTTTGTTAACCATCCAGACGAAAAGCTGATTAGTATCCTGCAGCATATGCCATTCACTTTGCCTTATCTGACTCAATTGATTTTACTTGTTGTACGTTTCCTTTTGTATTTCTGCTTTTTGCTTGTTATACTAGGGAGACTATACAATATTTATATGTGTGTCTGGTTTATTTCACTATACCACTGTTTTTAACAAGTTGGTGTAGTATTTATAGCTACAGACTCTCAGTGCCTACCAGCTGTAGAATAGTAATGCTAATTATTGTTTAATTATTACAGTTGTTATCCAATTATCCTATATTCAATCTTAACTTTAATTATTAAGTCCTATTGTGCCATGTTTATGTAATAGAGTATCTTATTTTCATGCATATGAACAAACTTAAAGCTACATATAGTAACATGGATAAACATCTCAAATTTAGTGTGGAGTACAGAGGAGTCACTTAAAAAGAGCACAGTCTGTATGATTTCATTTATATAAGTTCAGAAATGGGCAACATTATTCTCTGGTGTTAGAAATTAGGTTAGAGATTTTGTTTTGCATTTTTACTCAGATTGTTAGCCATAGGATGTGTCTGCTTTGTAAAAGTTACTGTTGTATACTTAGTACTTGGGAAGTATGTGTGTAATAATGTAATAAAAATTCACTACAAAAATATTGGCTGCTATGTATGGAAAATCCGCCATTAAATACATTTGAGTTATAACAGCCAACTAAAGCAATTGAGGTATAGCCAAAGGCTACTCTAAGTTATCACAATGAGTATGAAATTTCTCTTTCATGTGTATTTTGTGCTTCAGTTGAAATAAATGCCATTCACATTCGGGCCAGGTCTTATTCCATTCCCTTTGCTCCTGTTTTTCCTTCTGTCAGAAAGCCTTACTGATCTCTACCTATTGGAATTTCTTAATATTCCTTTAGTACATAAATTATTCCTTTAAAGCACCTGCAAGCAGACACAGAGGCCGTGATTCAGGGGGACCACACTGTTTAGGGTGCTACACATCCAGTGATAGATAAATGGGATGTTGTTCTGTGGTGCATTCAATATTGCACCACATAGCTCTTCTAAGTTCCACTGAATCTGTTATTTCCACTGTCTGTGTAGTAACTGTCCAATACAAGTGCTCATAAAAATTGTTTGTCATTGTCTACAAAATATCAAGCATATTTAAAATCACTTTTGAAATAGGTTCAAATTCCATGAAAATACAGACTGGGATTCCAAGTCCCCTTTCAAATGAGGGAGCTCATAGGACACGTGCAGTGTCTTTTATTAATAACCAGTAGTCAGTGATGACAGAGATGTTAAAGCATGGTTTGAGATTTCTGAATTTGAGACTGCTGGTCAACAAATCCCAACAAAAATTAAACTCTAGATTGGGCTGCACTGAGTGGCATTTCCTTTCTGGTTGTGAAAAGAAGGACTGTGCTGCCTAGGAAAGGTCAGGTTGTGAATGCCACTGTCTCATGGTAGTGCTGCTGCCTTGCACGATCTGTCCTTTATGGTTCCTCCAAGTGACAGTTCTGTGCCTAGCTTAAGAGAATATGGCCCCTGGCTGGGACTGCTTTCTACCATTTTGGAGAGAATTAACAGTCTTTTAGCAGTATTTTGTACTGCCTTTGCCTTGAAAAAGCCAGCAGTCTCATTTTACTAAAGCAACTTTTCCTCATGCAGTCTGTGCTTTGGGTATTGGCACACTTACTTTTTACTAATCTCTTGCCAACAGGATTTTAGATTGTTACAGTATAAAGGTTATAGGGAAACAGCCAGCTGTCACAGTCTTGAGGTCAGATACAACTACTGTATGTAAACTGCACTGTTTTGGCTTTGTACTACTTGCCAGATTGCTAAGCAGATGTTCTAGGCTATAATTCAGGAAACTGGGACCTCTTGAAACATTCCCTGAGAGTCACTTTTGACATCTCTGAATCATTGATTTGAAGGTAATTAGTACTAATAAAAATGAAAATGTGTTGATATGAAAAGAATTATTTTATATTGTTCTTCAGTTGTAGAATAAATAGAAATTTGATTCTGGATACTGAATGGTAAAAATATTTTAACATAGGTCTGAATTATAAGGAAGTACTTTGGCACTTTAGTTTTAATGTGGCAACAATTACAAAAAGTCTATTACTAAAAAAGTAGTCCTCATTTGTATAGACTAGACAGTTCGTTGACTGTGTCACATTTAAAAACTTTAAAACTTTCCATGTTAATACAGAAAATATATTTAAGAAAGCTCTGAGTATTTCTTCCTTAATATGTAGAAATACATGTTTTGTCATTTTTTTCCATATAGCCATTACTATTTTTATTGATACTACAGATTTTACCAATTACTGTAATGCTCCCTACTCTAAATCTGGAACCTTTATAAAATATTAATTTAAGTCTGTAGGTTGTTTGACCTGTGTGTCTCTCATTACTATATCTGTGGCATAAAAAAAAAAAATTAAATTAGTTCTTAACTCTTAACCATATAAAAGCAGGAAGATCACTTATTTAAAAAGTGTATTAAGATAAGTTCAGTTAGATCTCCTGTTTCATTCTTAGATAATAAAGGAAACACAAATCTTGGGCCCATATTTAGATGTTTCACTTATTAGAGGCATTATGCTTTACAGAGAAGTGCTGTACACTAAAGTGATATAAAATCCAATATCTTGTTATTGGAAAATTCTCAGGCCACTGTATTTTAAGCAAGGTGAAAGAAAATAATGGGAAATAAACATCTAAACCTCATTTATAATTGCCTATGGATGAATTTGAATTTAAAGTTAATGTGGGTCCATCAGACATTCAAAGTACTCATAACAAACACTTCAGTCATACTAATGAAGTCTCAGTGTGAAGATCGAACTCTCAAATTGCCTCTTTCTTACCCCTTAAACAATTCTTCCATTTTTCCGTTTCATATTTTGGATGAATAACATTACAATGAGAATTACGTGAAAGAAGAATCTCAGCATTTCTGCCAAAGTTGTAGAAAATTAATCAAGAGTGTTATTCTGCTGTCTCTACCTAAGTAGACTTACACCTTTATCTCTTCATAACTTGTAGTTCACTGTGGACTAAAACTTAACATCCAGTAAGAAAAGGCAAAGGAATTAGAAATGACAGGTTTAGAATTGAAACTGAGGCACAGTGTCTGTATCTATAGAAGATTTGCTCTGTGTGTGCTTTTGTTTGTTGAGGTTGGAGTATTAGTAATATGTGTCAGTCCCTTCTTCTTTCCTTTTTATATGTCCCCTTCTCAGTTACTTCTATGCACTCATTAATTAGCAAGTCATGAATATTAGGGTATGAAATTTGTATTTTTATCATTCTAAGTTTCACATTTCATTCATATTTTAACACCTCAAATTGTATCCATCTATTCTCCATTAAAATTTTTAATCAATTTAGAGAAGAGGTAACAGACTGATATATTAGCTTTACAATAGTAAATAATAAGACTGGATAATAAGTGGGCTGTCTGCTGTCTGATCGATCCTTCACCCTAAATTAAGCAGACTTGCCTTGGTGACATCCCATATAAGGATTTTGGTACTAAAGAGTGGAGAAATGATACTCATTTTAGTAAAAGGCAAAGGTGTGTGCAATCTGAAGAGAATGCAGAATAGAGCATGGTGTGCCTTTCGTGGGCAGCTGGAAGTTGGAAGACCAAGAGCAGGGACCACACACATGCATTTCACCCTTCAGAGGTTATCGCTTCCTAGGGAAGAAGAACCAGGCAGAGCAGCACAGCTGCCCTTGTTCATCTGCCAGAGAAGAGTAGAGAGGAGCTGCATCTCCACCTGCAGCAAGGGACGCAGCCGTGATGCAGCTCGCTCTAGAGCCAGACGCTGTGTCATCTTTTCCAAATTTTCTTCACTCCGTATCAAGGTGCAGATTTCTAGGCTTCTCCTCAGGGCCATATTCCTTTTGAATCCTCTCCTTTCTGTCACCAGGCTCTTTTTCTATCATCTATTTTATGTATTTTTGTATAGCTCCCAGCAGCTCTTTGTGGCTTTGTTTCTTGGACAAGGAGATCTTTCTATGAAGACTGGAAGCAGTTATCTTTACTGTAGGAAGCTTTTTAGTGAGATAAATTTCTAAATAGCTGAGCTTCTTGCATTATTTTCTTCCTCTGTCTTTGCTTGTGCTGTCTGGCTCAAATCTTTTGAGTGATGCTTGCCTACATTTTGTCCTCCCTGTTTTTTCACACTACATCTACATTGTGCTGTTCATTGGCTTCTCCTTCTACCTGTACTAATAGAATTCACTTATACCAGAAGCTTTAAAAAAAAAAAACTTGTTTAGCACATGTTATTAATTTTCTCTTTTGGTTTACCTATCCTACCATGTGACTGGCTATTTTCTTGAATAATTAGCATTCAAGAAAGCAAGATTTGCATTTTACCCCAATTGCCATAACTGATCTGGAGTTAACCATAATTCTGTGGTGAATTTTGCAGAGTTTGGCATGTGAAACACCTAGAAGAATGAGAGTAAAATACCCTGAATTCCTTTACAATGAAACAAAAACTGTGACATATTTGGTAGTACAATTTTATGCTGCATGCATTAAAATTCACCTCAGTTGGAAATTTAGAATCTGAGGCAGGAAAAAGGTCTTGACTGTTCATGGTAAATGCAAGGATAACCTCAGAAATGGAAGATTCTTCAGTGTATTGCATTGAATATTTTTTTTGTATCATGACCTAAAATTTAGTGTCATAAAGCTATGCTTATGGAAAATTTGGAGTTTCTGCTGAGATAATCACAAAATGAATTGTGTAGCCAGAAAGAGGACATTAAAGATACCTGTACATGGTAAACAGAAAGGCTGGCCTTTATCGTGAAAGCCCTTTGTTAGTAAAAGAGGATTAGGGCTCTTCCTGAAATTTTACCTGCTCTTGGTACAAGATTATTTTCCCTTTTTACTGCATCATAGGTATTTCTCTTTTTAGGGGGTAAGAGATATTTTGAGCTTTCTTGTAATGTTTATTTGTAGAATGCTTATCCATTCATTAACATGTTTATTGAGCAGCTGGCTGCCCAGGGGTAGAAGGAGAAAGAAGATAAGCTACAAACAGCAGGTCACCTATCCCAAAGATCTCACAGGCACTGTGGTGGATAATGGGGTCACATCAGTGAACACACAGAAATCCCCACTTTCATGAATTTTCTGTTCTGATGATATTATTATAAAAGTTAGAAGTGCTTTTAGTGTGAGTCTGTTTGATAATTAGAAAATAGGCCCTTTTAAGTAGTTATGATAATAGTTTAATATCTCATGGTTTAAGCCTAATGTCAAACTTCACACTTGACTGCTCATGTAAGGAAGGATGAGAAACTTCAGTCCCCTTCAGTGCTAGGACTAAAATTGACATACTGTCACTTTCATCATACTTTGTAGTTCAAAGAAGTCATGGGTAAGCCCAAATTCCAGAAGAGGGTTTCAGTCCTTATAATTCAATTGAAGAAGTGTCCAAGATTTTTGTAACCATCTTTACAATGCTAGAGTCAAAAAACAAACAAAAAGGCACAGCAAAGCAGGAAAAGGGGCGAGGCAGATAGTTTTGTGACACAGTGCCTTCCTGATAAGTACAAGATCCTGAGTTCAATTCCCAGTACCAGTACAAAAAACAAATACAGTGACTGAGCCAGTACTTAGCTAGTTGCTCTGCTTTGGATCAGGTTGATTTGTATCCCCACAGCTTCATATTCTGGAGGGATTATGCCCAGTGTGGGGTGTTGGATGGGGCAGTACCTTTTAAGAAGTGCGGTCTATGGGTAGATAATTAGCATTGCAGCCCCACACTTACGCTGACTGATGCTCTTCCAGAAATTCTAGCTCTCTAAGGACCAGCTTACTATTACAGAGTGGGCTGTTGCAACAAGAGGCTGTTCCCCACATTTGGGCCCTTCAGCCATTTCCTTTGCTGCTTCTCCACCACTTTGTGACCCAACCAAGAGGACCCTTGGAAGAGGCCATACAGAGGAGCTGCTCAGTCTTAGTACTTTAAGCCTCCCAAGCTATGAGCAAAGCCAACTGCTGTTCTTCACAAAGTGCCTAGGTGATTTTTAGTAGCAGCACAAAATGGGCTATGACATCAGCTGTATGACTCAGGGAAGTCGCTTCAGCTGCCTGAACTCAGTAACCCTCAGTTAGTCTGCCTGAGTGTGTCATAGGAAATGTGACAGCTTTCTGTATGACACTAGCAAGGGCAGATGCTGGGATGGCTATAAGCCTATTGGTTTGTGCATCCACACCCCAGGGGGAGCTTCCCTCTTTAGTAAATCCATTCAGCCACACCCAGAACTATACTGGGGCAATCAAGACTAGTCGATGGCCACACTCCCTTAAGCCATATTCACATGTCTTAGGTCCAGCCACCTCCCAAAAGCCCCATCTATGGCACATGAGACTTTAGAGTGACATCCAGATACCAACAACCACGACAGGAACTTTCCAAGTAAAGAAATCAGACAAACTTTGTTCCTGACTTACTAAAGAGAAATTACATTTAAAGGAGGCAGAGTCTTCATTCAACCTTCCAGCCCTACATGTATTGCAGGAAGAGAAAGAGAACAGAGATACATTTATTTATGTTATTTTTGCATTCCAACACTTTGAAGTACTTAATATAAGTGGAAGTGCACTGAGTGGGATTAACTTAAAAATATTAACAAACACTACAAATCGTAGTAATATTCAAACTGTATTGAATTCAGCTAAATTGACAAATCTACATATACCATCAGGCAAGCTATAAATGATTGCCCCATAGTTTCCTAAGTGTTACTTTTGTAGTTTTCCCCATAAAATAATTTTTCTTTCTGACCTCCTTCACATATTCTGTAAGAAAATAAAACTTACACATTTTTAAAAAAAAATTGGAAAACTCTGACATAAAACCACTCCAAAAGATCAAAAGAAGCTTTACTAAGCTGATTGTTTTTTGTGTCCTTGCTGAGACAAAATATCCACTCAAAATTCAAGGGGGAAGGAATGGTTAGCTCACAGTTTGTGGAGTTTTCAGTTTGTAATCTGCTGGCTCCAGGGCAGAGAGGTGCATGGCCTTGGGGCAACAGATACTGGGGTGAGGGGAGGAGTAACCCCTCCCCCCATATTGTATGTGGGCTGCCTGCCCCAATCCCAGCACTAGACAGTGACCTAGTCACAAACTGTAGATTCAGCAACCTCTGCAAAGCCCTCCCCCACCATGACTGCGTGAAGCTTTGGTAGGACGTCCACATACAAGCCATACCACCACTGTAGCAAGGTATCCTAAAATGTCATGTAGAAATTAGCTTTCCTATAAATTTGACAGTGAATCTAATTAAATAAAATAGTCTTATTGCAGATAAACGTATTAAATGGATAATTACCAACTTCATGAAAGTTTTTTAAGTGTTTATGTAAATAGCCAAAAAATCTTTAGATCTCTCTCCCTTTGTCATTCCAGTAATATGTGGGATTGAATTCTTAGTTTGAAATAAACTAATAATTTAAACACAGGTGGTTGCTTGCTCTGACTTTCCTTGTTTTTCCCCAGATTTATTGACACTGTCATTTGGGGAATCTGAAAAATACAATGTGGATGACCACACCACACACTGAAATTTCATTTGGGATGGACAGTGTTTCTCAGGTGATTCAAATCTACAGAAGCATGGGAGCCATTTACCACTGCTCAAATTACGTCTTGAGCTATGCCGGACTCTCAGGCAGGGAGTGGCCAGGTGGCATTGTGCATTGTTAAGAATGACTGTTTTGTAAATCAAAAAAAGTTCAAAAAGAGAAATGTAAAAGAAAAATAATTAATTGTTAGTAGCTACGTAGAAGGAAAAGAAAAATGAAGCTCATCGGACTTTAAATGTGGAAAGAACCTAATATTTAGTCTAGCTCCTCATTTTATAAATGTAAAGATATTAATGACTTTATTAATGCCCTGTATTATGTGAACATGTTATTTCTTTCCTTATAGATGTATACATACATGTAAACACAGTTTTTGCTACTTTCTCCTTTCAGCAATTCTTTTTTTTTTTTTTTTTTACTTCCCTATAGGTTTGTTGTAGAGTAGGATACTGGTATTTTCAGTGAAAAAAGCTAGAGAGGTCAATTTTTGCTGTGGCTAAAAACTAATAAATTTAATTGACGAGTGGTGTGATTTGAGAAAACAGGCACGTATCGCAGAAGCAACTATCTGTATACATTGACAGATGAAAAAGTGGTATGGAGATGTGAAATTGGAAAAAGATTTACCAGCATCATTTAACAGAAGGTGCAACTTAAAACCGTAAATGTGGCTGAAGCAAGAATATAGAGCATGTTGCAAGGCTGAGGGCTTAAGGTTGAAGCTGCCACACTTCTGGGGTAGTGTAGGGAATGGGGCAGAGGAAGAGGACTTTTACTTTATTAGGCTGGAGAAAAAGAATACATTTGTTTCCTTTTGGGGATGGCAGAATGCCCTTAATAATTCCTATTTATTTATATTTTAGGGAAGAGTCTACAAGGTGTTCAGGGTCTCACTACTAGATCCAACTTGTAGTGCTCCACCTGTTTACAGCCTTCTAAGAGCTGGGATTACAGGCATATGCCAGCACACCCAGTCTCAGTTGTCATCTCAGTGTACCCCGGGACAGGGCCAGCCCAGCAGGACAAGGGATTAAACTCCTGGCCCCTATGCCTGCTTGCAGGTGCTTTAATCTGCTGAGCAATTTATCCAACCCAATAATTCCATTTTTAGTGAAGGAATAAATGAATCAAAATATGGTACAGTGTGTTTTGTTGTTGTTGTTTTGTTTTGTTTTTCATAGAAGAATAGAGAGTCTATATGAAGTTTCAGAAAAAATACTGTACTGCCTTCCTTGTCTGGCTAGACAGATCAAGTTGTCTGGGTTCCAGGTTTTTCCTCTGTCTCCTAACAGCTGTGAGCATTTTGGTAAATGACCTCATCCTCTTGAGTCTGCCTTCTCATTTCTCAAAGGGAGATAATTCCCTTTCAGAGTCCTTTGTGATGGTACATGCCCAACAGTAGTTCCCTGAAGCAGCCCCTGCAGTGTTATTGTCAGTAGGGGTTAAAATTTGGAGTTGAACAAACTGAGGTTCAACTTCTGCCCTAGCTGTCTTGTCCCCAGAGCACAGTAATGTCTCTTCAGCGTATCAGGAAATGGAGATGACATGAATACCTTTGTCATAATTTTGTCATGCTTTATGAGGATTAAGTGAGATAATGTATGAAAGCATACATTTATAACACTGTCTTGTTTTTGGTTTTGGTACTAAGGAATTGAGCTCAGGACTTTACACTTGCCACTCAGGTTTTAATGCCTCTGAGCTGTCTCCCCAGCCTCATTTATGAGTCTTAATTCTCTATTTCCACCTTTGATACAAATAGAAAATCCAGCTGTTTATAGCTTTAACTATCTATTCTAACATTCCTTTACTTTCCTTTTTGTGCTGTCCTTTGTAAAATTTCATTTTACTACTCGTCATTGTTGCCTGCATTTATCTTCTATATCCTTTGCCATGAATATTTCAGATAGTGAAAGTGTTTATTGAGTTAATGTTTTTTAGGATCTGATCAGACATACAAGCATCTGTGTAACACATTCCCTGAATAGGATGTTTCCTCTAGTTTGATTTTGTTAATAGAAGTCAGTAAAGTGCAGTTAGGAAGTTCTAGGGCTAATAATGAGCCACGTGATGCACAGAACCTAAGAAACCAAGGCAGCGACTCTTCAAATAATGAAGGGAACAAAATAAAACTTCTAATTCTAACCCAATATGTATTTCTTTTTTTTCCCCAATATGTATTTATTTTTGCTCCACACTACATTTGAAATAGGTCATGCTCCTTTAAATCATAAATACCATTGGTTGAAAACATTCTTTAAATTGTCTTATCAAACTTGGTAGAGCATAGATAATATATAATATTAGTCACTGTTTTAATATGCTATAAATATAGATTTCATACTTTCTTTAAATTTAAATGTATGCTTGATGATAGCAGCTTTGCTTTTTATCTAGTATTTAACCAAATGCCAAAATGCACTTAAGTAGTATTTCTTAGTTTCTATTTCTCACTTAGTTATTGCCCTGATAAAATTCCTCCGGTTGACAGTTTGCATCTGCCTGTTTTTTCACACTTATATACCATCAGTTTTTCTCTCTGTTTACAATAGTGGAGGGAATGTGTACCCATGTAATAGTGTTTAATGCTCTTACTTGCAAGAGTGGATTATTTTCAGTGGTATGTGGCTATGCTTATAATAAAGGGCAAAGTACAATCTCTTACTTACAAACTAGAAATAGCACCTGTGTTGGGCAGCTTTCCGTCTGCATGACAGAGCCTCTGAGAAAAATCAGCTTTAGGGAGCTCATAGTGGCCCTGGGTCAGTGCATGGACACTTGACTTTGCTGTGGGCCTGTGTTGAGTTGAGGTGTCATGGGGGTGCTGTAGTGGGAAGAAGCTGCACTCCTCATGGTGGCCAGGAAGTGAGTGGTTGCACAGGGACAAAAAATACCCTTCATGGCCATATACCCAAGCTAGGCCCTGCCTTCTATATTTCCACTAGCACCCTAGATCCCATTAGGAATAACCAAATTAGGAACATATTATAATAATGTTCTAATCTAAACACCTCTGACTGCCACTGTCTTGGGGACCAAACCACATCAGCTTTTGGGGAACATTTCAGACCAAATTCATAGCAGTGCCCATAGCACTTCAGTTTCACTGTGAGGTATATGGCACCAAGCACAATAGATATTCTATTGGGCATAGTGAGAATGCTGGGAAAGAGATGTTTAATGCAAACGAATGACAAGTGAAAGTATATCACAGCCTTAGTTTCTTTCTCGTCACATTGGTTTCCTTAATCTCCCTTCCAGAATATTTTCACGTAGAATTCTGCCATGAAATGTTTTTCTTCCACATCATCTTCATTCTCTGTTAAAGGTCATGCTCAATAAACCTACTATACTAGTGGAAGGAGTAGAAAGTTAATAAAGCCATAAAGATAGTTTATTCTTCAAGATGACATTCATTGTCGTTAGATGTTGTCACTTTTTTTTTTTTTTTTTTGGTTTCATAGGTTTTGTCTGACAAATCATTGCATTATTTTCTATTCTTCATTTCTTAATGATTCTTATAAATCCTTGATAATTTTTTTGAACTTGTGTTTGGGATCCAGTAGACTGCACATTCATAATTACCTCATTGGACCAAAACTTTGATGATGAATTATTTGCTAAAGTAAAAGTCTTTCTTCAGTATAAAGTAAAATCTTGGTTGGCCAATATGCTCAAGTGTCTGACACTGCATTATACCCAGAAATAAATGAAAGCAATAACACAAAGTATGTGTTTATGCCTATAGTGAGAAAAATGCAACTGGCTTTTTTTGTTCTTTACCAAGAATATTTGTAAATCCACTAGATGGCAGTATTCCCCCATAAAGGTAAACAAGCCCACTGTGTGAGTGGCTTGGTTCTCCAGTTGAGATATAGGAAGCTTTTGATTTCTAGTTCTTACAGAACACAAGAGAACACATGGTGAGAAAGTTAGTAAATAATTTAACAAAAACAGTATCCATGTCATGTATGTAGAATCTTCCTACTATTTTCTCTATATTCTATGTTTATGCAAATGTTACTAACATCAAGAAAAGATATTGTGTAAGGTTCTCTTGGTTTCTGCCATATTTGGTGTGATATTTCTTACCATTCTCATTTATAGCATAAAATAATAGATCAGTTACTCAGTATTCAGCAATTTTTGGTTTGATTCCCAATGCTACATTAACGTATATTGTTTATTGAGAGAGATAACCCATTTTAGAAAGCTTTTCTTAAGTTAAAATGGAAGTTTGGGTTTTAAAGGTTAGCTGTCAACCCCCAGATATTCAGAGTACCACCTTTTCAGTTGTATTATTGAATTTCTATATACATATACTTTAGTAGAGAGTATGAAACTTATTTGTGACTTGGGGTGTAAATTTAGTATGCTAGAGAATTGTAATTTATTATCCTTTTATTTTTGAATGTCTGATAAGATACTTATTCCTTATTCTAATTATTTGACAGTTGAGATACTTTGCTTAGGCCATTCAAATTATGTGCAAATAATAAAGTATTTCAGGTTCAGGGTTTGATCACCTCTCTATTTAATGAAGCACAAGCGATAATAATTTATTTTGAATAATGCAGTGATTTTCAATACCATATTTCATAGTATAGCTCATAAACTTAACGGGATATGAATTGTTAGACATATATGCTTAAATAATCAATGGCTTTTACATGGGAAGCCTAATATGCAAAGGACAAAGTAAAAAGTAGATAATAGGAATAAGGGACCTAGATATTTTGAAAAAGGGAAGCAGACTAAGAAATGGTAGAATGGGGAAGGGAGTAGGAATATAAAAAAATTGACCAGTTTTTCACCAAGAATATAATTATTACTATATTCATGGACTAATAAAAAATAAAAACTGAAGAAGAAAAAGTAACATGGAGCTGGGGAGATGGCTCAGTAGAATAAGCACTTCCCTGGCAAGCTCAAAGGCCCAAGTTCAATCCCCAGTTCTGCAAAAAGCAAAACAAAAAAAGTAACATGGATTCTTACTAGTGTTTTCAACATTGTTAGACTCTGTAAACATTTATATTGCACATTAAATCACAGAGTACCATGATTTAAGGATGTTTAATATTATTTTTCAATTCTTCTAGCCTCCACACTACTATTTTCTAAATAATATATTCTAGTACTTCATAGCTCTGGATTAGCTAGGGCAACATATTTTAAGGTGTTTAGCTTTTTAAAACTATAGATTCTAAAACTCTACCTTTAGTTATGCCTTTGAAGATAGCTGATAAAATACCATATGTTTATCAGATTTTAGAATACTTATTTTCAATGCCTTCTACACTGTTTTGAGTATAATAATCTGGATTGTCATTCTAATAATGGCCATTTGCTTGGAGGGCTATTTTTGTTAAGAAAGAAAAATTTGTTGTTGTTGTTGATAGAATCTTAAAAATGTTTGTTTATTAAACACTCTGAAATCAAACTGTTTCAAATGTATTATTTTTTTTTTTTTTTCATTTATTTTTATTTTATTGAAATACAAATGTCAATCAGACAGTTTCAAAACACCATAACCATACAGAGTCGATGAAATAATACATTGCAAACTGTTTTCATAATGTTTTGGTATTGTACAAGGTGCATACATGATATTATATTTACAGGTATTTATGTAGCTGAATTATATCAAAGATTCAAT
>PVKA01001862.1:103536-122295 GCA_004027165.1 Ctenomys sociabilis | reverse complement strand
TCATTTTTCATTAAATTGTTGAAATTAAAATTATTCAATGGTACATTATTTACTAATAATTTTAAGAAATGATGTGCTTTCATGTTTAGCTTTAGTATAAAATTTTTAGAAATTATAAAGTGACAGTCATATATCTTAGAGTTTTTTGTAGGCATAAAGTAAATATACATTTTCTTCTTGCCAGCAAGCTGTAACTCATTGAGTCTGGGACAGAGTTAGTGCTCAAGTAATCCAGGCTTGCTTTTACTCATTTCTAGGGAGGTAGGCAATCGGCCAGCAAACTAGAGTCACGTTTGCATTGGCTCACGCTTCAAGCTATTTTCTTGTGCAGGCCCTGTCATTATTGGCACTGGTATCCAAGGAGGACAGAGTAATGAAGGGAAGTGACAAGGTCATGCAAGTAGAAAGCTGAAGCTTGCGAGAACAGAGAAGTGAGAGGGTAAGCATGACCCCTCGCTGCCTGTCCTTGATGCTGATGGTTCTCTGATGACAGTTCACGGCACTGGGAAGCTAGGAGTATCAGAACCGATTGAGAACCAGTTGATGAGTTTAAATGCCGGAGAATGCTGTCCAGCCCATTTGCCTGTAGGAACTCCACATATGGAACCTTTTAAGGAAGGTTTAGCTAAGAGGAATCAGAGCAGCCTGCCACATCTGCTCTGACTATCCTTAGAATTAGGGCAAAGAATTAGCACCAGGAGGAAGGTCAAAGAAGAAAAATGTAGGGAAAATAAGAAAGGTGAAAAAAATATTATTAGAGAAAATAAACAAAAAACAAACTCCAGAGGAAGGGAGAAATATGTCTTTGAAATAATTTAGATATAGTTAGTTATGGCAGTCTGGATACATATCCAAAGCTAATATCTTCATAAAATTTTTTTTTTCAGTTTTTTTTTCCATTTATTTTTATTTTATTAAAATACAAATGTCAATCAGACAGTTTCAAAACACCTTAACCATACAGAGTCGATGAATTAATACATTGCAGACTGTTTTCATAACATTTTGGTATTGTACAAGGTGTATACATGTTATTATATTTACAGGTTTTTTTATAGCTGAATTATATCAAAAATTCAATAATTATTTACCTAGAAAATTTTTTATTATTAAGAGCTCTCTTACTATACATGAAAAGGTAATACATAAGAGATCTTAGAATTATGGCAAATTACCTCAAAAGATGCAGCTATTTCTGAGGTTGTGTATTACATAAGAAATATGAAGAACTACTTGCTTTATCCTTGTAAAGTATACAAAAACTTAACAGTGAAACTTCAAATTAACTTTTTACAAAACATGTCATTTGATCAGTAAGATGTTTCATTTGAAATTTATTTTATTTAGGACTTTTTGAAAGTTTTGCTTCCCAGGGAAATGTGATTCTTAAAAACAAAATAACATTTCTATAATTTTTTTGTCTAGTGTCATGCTGTCAGGTTGTAAACATAGTGTGTTGGCAGGATTAATGTATTTGCTTTGAAGAACTTTTTTAGGTAAGAGAATAAAAACTAGCTCTATGCTGGAGATATAGATTGTGTGAAATACTGGATTAAAATGAGCACATTATATTAGACGCAGATTTAATACCTTTCAAAAAGCATGACTCCATTTTCAAAATTCAGCTTACATGAATTTTATAATCCAGAAATACAAAAATCTTCACTTTACTAATTAATTTTATTTAGTTTTAAAGCCTTTTTATTCTGCACATTTGGGGAGCAAGTAAATTATGATAAAATATTAAAATTGATGAGTTTACTGCAGAGTGTGAAAAACCAGTGTAAATTAGAATTCTGCTCACTAAGTGCCTCCGAGCTTTAATCCACCTGACTCATCAAATGAAAAATTCATCAATTAATCCTCTGACAATAACAATATATACCCAAAAATCAATCTGCAATTGATTTTTTAAGTCTGAACATGAAAACCAAATCCTGACTTATACATAATGTGAATTTCTCTTCATTTTGACTTTATTATTGAGTGTAATAGCTGAAGTGTTCATATAATTATTTGTTCTGAGTCAACTACAAAAGTGAGATTGTTTGAGAAAGGGTGTATGTACTGTGGAGATGTTCTCATACAAAACCCATGTGAGCTGATAAAGTTGTCAGATTAATGTAAAAATCAGCTGATCGAATCCCTGGGAGCTATCCTGTAGAGAGGGAGACTGGTCACTGAGCCCTGATGGGGGACCACCCAAGACAGCAAGCAGTGAGAGTGAGCTGAGTGCTTTGGAAGATTAAAGAAAGCGAAGAGTAACAGACAATAACTCAAATCTCAGATGTAGATTAAAACAGAACATTGTTAGCGATGTCCTTTCTATGGAGTGCATTCCTGTGTGTGTGTGTGTGTGTGTGTGTGTGTGTGTACTTAGAAGATGAATCTTTTCCTATTTTGGCCCATCTACTTTCTAGATAAACGTATTTAAGAATACATTGACCATTAAAATGGTACTTTGCTTTAGTTCAGTAGTTCTGTAGAGTTCTTCACAGATTTCCAAAGAAACTTTCTTTCAAGCTTGTTAAGTTTTATTTTCTTAATAAAGTCAGATAAGAAGATACATAAGAATATCACAAGAGAATAAACCAATCTAAATAACAGTGGCTTGTGTTCTATTTTATTTTTTCCAGAATATTTTTAGATAAATAACTACAAATGAAAAAATTGGAGGAGTCCAACTTAAATTGACAGTATATTTTCAGTCTTTTTTTTTTAACCTTCAAATTAGACAGCTTACTAACTTATGTATGACTGGCTAATTCTCAATTCAAAATTTCCATTATGTAGGTACTACTTTGAGTTTTATCTGACTGCTTTGAGAGTACCTTATATTTTTACAGTCAGCTTAATATTGTTCTAAATGGTCTAAGTCAGCACAGTATAACAAAAAGAAATGTCCTCTTCCAGTATGCAGTAATATGGAACAGCAGTGAGAAGATTCAGGGAAGCTGTAGAACTCGGTCAGCATCACTTATCTCACATGTAGTAAATTTTGATGACTCTTTAGAATGTGAATTCTTGGAGGAAATGAACATTAAACTGTTTTTATGTTTTATGGATGTTCAAGAAAGCTGAATATATATGATTCTGAACCTATTAGAATTTCTTCACCTGTCACAATAGCAGTAAGAAAATTGCAATGGAAATGGCTTCTTGAGTGCATAGCATATGAAATAATGTGTTTTTTCTCTGTAGCTTACAGTGTGAGCTGTGTTTGAGGTTTCATTCTTTGCATGTGCCATGACAATTATGATTGCTCGAGTAAAGCAAGAGCTTTTGTGCGAGTTGTATGTCACAATACCAAACACATGACATTGGAACAGTGTTTAGATGTTCTGTTTCTGATCAGGTCCAATGTGTCTGGTGAAAAACTAAAGTAGAATAACATGTATCATGAAGGTCTTTTGTTGTTAAACTACTTAAGGCTTTTTAGTTTTGAGTCTTGCTCCATCTCTTTTTTAAATAGTATAGAAAACGCATAGATTCATCAGTGCAGCCAATGAAATACTCTTCCTATATGAAAGTACTTTAAGTAGTTCAGAAGTTATTTTTCTGTACATTTTAAGAACCAAAGTGCAAAAGGATATATTTTAAATTTTCAAGAAATACTAATCTATATTTTTTTTCAGTATTTCAATCTTTTGAATGGAATACATTTTTTTAAGTTCACCTATAAAGAATTATATTTGTGCTCCATGTATCTTCTACAAAATTGTGTTTTATGTTTCTATTCAGGCTTATTTGGATAAATGTATACCATAGAAATAAATCAGTGACTTATATGGCTTATTAGATTATGCAGCTGTATTAGCTGTCACCGTGACTACAAATGTTGGAATGCATTTAAAAGTAGTCAGATTTTTTATAATTTATAATTTATACAGTTAATATTTGGTTTCTTTCCATGCATTTTTCATCACTTTAGATTTGAGTAGTTAAGAATTAGTCATTTTGTTACTCATAGATAATTATCCTCTTTTGCAAAAAATTTAAATGGATTTTTCAAGACTTAAAAAGGCTCCCTATATAATTATATACTGTCTTGTATAAAAGAATTACTTTGACTTTATTCTTGTTTCTATAATTTAGGTAGTGATGTGCTGTTATAATTTTAAATAAAATATTAGTAGAAAGGGGACACTTTAAATTTATTGCACTGGATAGTTTGAGATCTTTGAAAACAGTACAATGAAGAAAATTTGTAGTGTACCTTACAGTTTTTATTTACCTCCTCTGTTTTAACATTCGACTACAGTTATGGGCACCAGGGGGCAGAAGTGGTCATGGGGAGGTAAACTGCTTTCTCTGGGAGTGGCGCACTGGCAGAAGCTCATCGTAGGACCATCCTTTGAATAGTTTCCAAATATAAACTTCTGCAGAGCATCAGTAATTTATGTTTGTTAAACATTACATAATTTTCAGGATTAGGTGTCTTCAGCTTTATTCTGATTCCTTCATAATATAAAATTATAGAGTCCCACAAATCTATTGCCACTATTACTTAAAAGTTAACTTTTTGTACATTCACTTTGATTATTGCTTACTATGACAAACTAATATAGTCTCCGCTAATGTGCCACATTAGAGGAGAGAAACTTACTGGCATAACCATTAAATATTTTTCATGAAGTAATGTTTTTCCACAATATTCATTGTTTTATATAAGTAAAATATTTACAAAATTTGAGAGTACTTCTCACTTAAATTTTGTCCATTAGAGCAACTATCTTTTATTAAGACTCATCAGAAAACTTTTGACATTTTGTCAGAAAAAAATTTCAAATCCTTAAATTTGACATTTAAGATGTGTTTTGTTCATTGTAGCATGTTTCTTCAAAGGTGAATTCCCAACTTTTTCAGCCTTCATTTTTTATGCAGTAGCTTTTATACTTTTCAAACAATGGAATAAAGTGACTGTTAGAGAGGCAAACTTGTAGTCTGGAGAGGATTCATTTAATTGAGACAATTCCTCATACTGATTAGAATTATTTGCTAATTTCTAGAATTAGTATAGAATACTTTACCAATCTCTCTACCTAAAATTGAGACATGTTAAGTAATACATGTTTATCTTATTAATGGTTATCATAAAATTACCTATGAAAAACTATCTTTAAATTCTAAGAGAAGAAAGTATGATAAATATATGATAGTACTGCTCTGTGCTTTTATACAGTTCCTGAAAACAGAGTACTTACAAGGTGACTTGACTTACTTCAAGTGTCAATAAAATATACATGCTATTTTATGACATCATTGCACCAACTACTGTTGTTATCAAGTGGAAGTTTTAATTTTCTTGAAATGAGATTTGTATTTCACAATGTTACTGCAAATATTTTGTGATACAGGTTACAAATTAATAGAATACTTGATATCATTTACTGGTATTTTTCTTCTACCTTAATAATCTTACTTGAAAAATGTCTCAAAAATACACTTAACTGTTTTTTTCTGTCTGGAAAATAGCCTGGTCCCTTAAGTTCTTACACAGTACTAAGCTTTTGCGTAATTTATACTCACTGGAAGTTTTATGGAGGACTTTTTGCATTTAATTCTGGAGTCTATAGTCACAGCTTCAAATTTTATTTTATGTAAGTATCATAATGAATTTTAACTTTTGTTGAATGGATCATGGCCAAACAATTTCTGGAATATTGATATTGATAACCTTTTTTTTTCAAAATTTATTTTCAATTTTATTATGTCTTTCAGTAGTTCATCCTGCTAAAGAAGTGTTTAAAATGCATATTGTGAATAGAAATCAAACGTTAAATTACAACATACATTTGAAGTTGGTGATAAATATATTTTCTAATCATTTAAGCTAGAAGAAATAATCATTAAAACAACATAAACTGCTTTCTCACATGCAATTAGCAGATTTTAATGTTACTTGTAAAAATATATGTGAGGTTTTTTTCCTTAAAACACAATTTTGAGTGTCCTGGTTGCAAGGCATTTCAAGCCATAAATAATATTCTGGTATAAATAACAGTTCTTTCGAGAATATTGAGGGATTCAGTATATAGTTTTAAAATAATGGGTGTCTGACTTCTATGCTTGTAAACCAAACCCTCCAAATCCCATTGTTATAGAAAAATGAGATAGTCTCAGGCAAGAATAATACAATATTTTTGCATAATGCTGCTACATTTGAAAAAGTTGGGGAATTATATTTGAGAGATGTTGCTCTAAATATAAACAGCATCTGAAAATAATTCTTGAGCATAAACGATTGAAATGATGTAAATTCCTTTTTTATCCTAAGGCTTTTTTAAAGTGCCAGATTTCTTGGACTTTATTTCTGTAATTCATAAGACACCATGAATTAGAGAATCAAAATTAATCGTACAGAGGAGTAGCTCTCACTGGGGGGGGGTGCTTTCCCAGTAGGGGTCTACTGAGGACCCTACTTTATTATTCTGACACTGTCATCCACAGCCTTGGGCAGGGCCAATTTAAGCCATAGATATTTTGCCTTTTGCTGTCCACAGTAGCTCTTTGAGCCACAGTTTGAATTTGGGGTTCCTCATAAATGTGCATACACCCAGTTTTGCACACACACTTAGGAGTGTCTGTGCATGATATGTAGAGTGAGGAAGTGAGTAGCCAAAATCTTTTCAAATAAAACAGTTTTGGTTAACATAATAATTTCAGGGGCAGTGGAACAATTCACCATCCTCCCTCAGAGACAAGTGGAGCACTTCACAGGGCTGCTTCCACTTACTGGTGATCCATGTTCTTTCTCTGAAAACTCTGCTGACTCCTGTCTTAGCAAGATAATCTGTTTCATTACTTTGTAACCTTACCTGTCTTCTTGGGGATATCAGAAAGTAGGTTACCAAATTATCTTTTCAGTGTTTGCATTTCTAATATAAGTCAATCTTAATTTAGTAAACATGTACACAATATTAAGAGATTCATATTTTAACTTATTTAACTTTGGAGAATACTAAAACATTTTCTAAAAATTAGATGGTTTCTTTTAAAGACTTTTTAAAGACTGACTGGAAAACTTGACCAGCCATTACCCCACATTTTCTCTTTTGTGGCTGAATATACAGTACTTGTCATTAATCCTGTTGTTTAGGTGTAGAAATTGAGGCTTAGAATGCTTTAAAGTATTTACCCAAAATGTCATAGGTAGTAAAGAAAACACAAAGGTAGAAACCAAATCCAAATTTGGTTCATGCCCTTTTCATTACCTCTAGCTTTTAGGTTTTATTTTGTTATTAAGGAAAGAGATATTTGGAGCATGTACAAATTCCCCATGATGAATGTGATCCTAGATGTATCAGTAAAATGAATTTTAAAAAATAGGGAATGATAAAGAGAAATGTAAAATTTGTGTAGAAAGGTAAGTATCATAGTCTACATTTTTTACAGTTCTGTAGTGTATTTGTTGATTTGAGTGACAAATATTCCTTTTAAAAGACCAAATATGAGGGGTAAAACATTTCCTTGTCAGCTCATATTTGTGTTTGTCTGATTATCTGTGTAGTAAACAGTTTAATTTTATCTGCGTAGTAAGCATTTTAATCTTTTTACCAGTTTTTCTTAACACAATAAAATAATGAAATATAATGTTACAAAAGCCTTTGTAAAGCAGGTAACTAACGTAATACTAGAGAGTAGAGCATTTTGCAGAATTACAGCATTTAATTTTTTTTATTCTGAAGTAAATCAAGAAAACAAAAATAGTGTCAAAGAATTTCTGTGTGTGTGCACATGCATGTGGTGTGCATGTACATGTATGTATGTGTAGTATATATGCAAAAGCTCTCACCTCGACCTTTCAGAAGATACCCAGAAATGCTATTGAAATCTAAAGGAGTGCATGGAATTTCTCTAAATAGAATAACTTTAAAAAGTAGTGACATTACTTTATAGGTACTGCTAATCCAAGCGATTGAAATTTAAAATGTAACTAAATACTAAAATTTAAGAAGGAAGAGAAAAGTATAGTGGACTAGAATAGGTTTATTTTAAAACTTCAGTTTCAGTTGATATAATTTAAATTATATTTTAACATTGTTACACTTCTTTAATTCTTACTTAGAAGCTACCTTTTATAAACATTTTCCAATTTGTCTTAAAACCACATGAGAAACTTTCATGTGTCATAATGATTTATTTAACTGTGTCATAGTTACTTTTGTTGACTCAAATTATTTTTTACTGATGCCTTCTAATTCCTGACTTACTTACATCTGTTTTGAGTTATGGAATGATTAAATTAAACCATTGATTTGCATATATCTAATGCTTGCCTGACATGTCCGAAATTCTGGGTTCCATCCCAGTACCACATAACAAAACAAGATTTGGTGATGCAAGGCTGTGGCGTAGAGTCTTTTTCATGTATTCTCTGCCTTCTTTTTGCAAAATAGATACTGATTTAAGCAGTTCAACCAGCACTTGGCTTACAATTAAAACAGAGATACATATTTCTTAACTCTAGTCTTGTTCTTTATATATCTTGAAAGGAACAAATCTGTAACACGGAACTGTAAAATATTCTGCAATATTGACTGTTTTCTGAGGAAGAAATACCTGTCTTTTAAGCTTTTTCTGGGAATAAAAGAGAAGTTTCTTCCTAATCCAATCAAGTTTCCTTAAGACATATAGGGAGTAGCCAGCCAGTGTTCTTTGAAATATAGATTTGTCCCCCATCAGGCCACAGTTCACTTATTTAATGCCTGGTGCGATGGCATCGTCATCTGCCCCATCCGAGTCACCATTATGCATGACATCTGCAGCACCTGCTCTTTTCTTTAGGGTACTTAGTAATGCAGTAGTAGTCTACATGTCACCTCCATGCTTTTCCTTTCCTTGCGACAAATGCTTTATTTTTTGCTTATGACTTAATGTTTGAAAAAAATTATTTGCTTATGACTTAATGTTTGAAAAAAATTATTTTCTGCTGTACTTCCCCAAGCTTCTGATCATTCATTCTTAGAGGCACTCATTAGTCAGGGCAAAATATAGACTAGGGTTGAAGTGTACTTGAGAAAGAAGGGGTTGTGCTGTCTTCATTTTTTATTTTATTTTCTAAGTCAGAAGTCATTGAATTAACCCTATCAAACGCTATATTCATTTATGTACAAAGCCACTGCCTTTAAAAATGTGCTCTGACTAGGACTGTATATTCTCAATTTAAAGGTTCTGGTCATTTTGTTTATTTTCATATTATGTCTCTTTGAATCATTTATACCACATGCTATGATTAGCTCTCATTCATTCACATAATTATTAGTAGAAAACCAGTAGCTAAAATGTTATTATCCACTATATTTCCTGAAAAATATATAGCAGAAAAATTAGGTAGGTTTAGTAGGTTCTGCTTTTGAGAATACATACTGTCTTCTATCACATATGAGTTATATACTATGTGTTTATACTTTGGTTCTTACAGACTGTTAAATTATTTGAAATATTTGTAACATTTTCCATTTTATTCGTACTGCTATCTAATAATATTAAAAGAGAATCGTGGGTAATATTTTTATTTATCTAGTATATAGCAGTATCCTAATAATCTATTCCAGTTATTCTAGTAAAAATACAGGAGATATGAATAAAATATTCAAGTCCTGTGTGGGCTATTTCACAAAATAGGAAATTACACCAATGTATAGATACTTTTGCTAGTATATAAGGAAAAATTTCAGTATGTATGAACACCCCTCCAAATTCTGGGAGGTGCTTTGAACATACAACTGACCATGTTATAATTTATAAGATGGTATTTAGGCCAACTTTTCAACATACACTAAAAGGGAATTCAGTCCTACTCAATGGCTATAAGAATAATAGGGGCAGGTGTATAGCAGAGCTCTTACTTGGCTAGCCCTTGTGTGGGAACAGCCCTTGAACTGTCCTTTTGAAGGCCCCATGTTTGAGACTGAGTACAGTAGAGTGACATCTGCAAGATTGGGCAGGTGGTGAAGCTGACGCTTCTAGCTGCATGCCAAATAATAGCTCTTCTTAATAGCTTGGGTGGACACCAGATTGAGGTGTCTTTGTAGAAATGAAGAAAAGAGTAGCTAATCATACATTTGGAGAGACTTTTACAAACTACATCTAAAAGAAAAATTATCTTTTTACGAAATGACATCTGATACTCTTAACTAATCTGTTTCTCTCCTGATGCTGCTTTCTTCACCCAAGTTTCTCTCAACAGACTTTGCAGCATATATTTAGATTCCAAACTCCTAGCCTTCTATTCTTTTTATGGCCTATGTAGGCTGTCAACAAACCTCTTGTACACAAATTCTGCTCTAATTTGATATGGGAAAGCATGTAACCATGGAAACGTTCTTTGTACCCTATCTCAAGCCCTGGCTGCTTTATTTACCCTTTATAGAGTAGAACAAATAATCTACATACTTACTATTCACTTTTCTAGTAATTCTCCATTAAATAGCAAATATATGACTAAAACATCTCTTTATTAAGGTACTGTTTTAATCAGACAACTGTTACTAGCCTGAATTTATTTAGATTAAAAAATGAATAACATTTAGAATAGCCTTTATTTTACCATAGTAATTATGTCTTTGGTTGATAGAAATGATTTTGATGTGATTTGTCTAGAATATTTCTTCATTTGAATAAAACGGAAATAGCCATAAACCAACCAATTAGCATTTTATTTTATTCCTAATATATAATATGATAAACATGTATAACTCTTATCCACTGCATTTGAATTTCTGAATATTATAATTTTTCATTTCCCATGGAATAATTCTTGATGTTTTTCCAAATATATTTTAGGTTCCCATAGGTTAAAAGTTAAAACACTTAACTAATCTTGTTGATTCTACAATTTTGTTGTTGTTTTTACTCCTAGTATCACTTAACTCTTAGTAATTGTCACCTTTCATTTGTCGATACCAGTCCTGTTTTTATCATCAGAAATCTTGATCCCTAGCTTCTTGCTGAAATATCCCTGAGATTGTAATCTTATCCCTGTTTGTACATTGTTCATATCTGTCTGAATTAAAAATAGCCTATCATATTCATCTTCCCTCCATTAGTGTGGTGACTGTTACATTCTGTGTATTGTACACATACACATGACGTATAACAGTAGAACTAGAAAGTCTCTGATCATCAGTGGTTGATTTGAATGACTTCTGGATGACAATTCAAAACTTACAGGAATCTTCAGTGTTTTTGAAATAGTTTGGAAATCTTAGAAGTGAATATGAATATGGTGCATTATACACTTATAATAATAATGGCATGTTAACAACTGGATGAGTTTATGCATTTGAGGAAATTAAGTCATGTGCTGATTTTCTGGGGTACTCTTCTACTTGGCTACATGCTTATTCTGTATACTTTTTACCCCTCTATTTTTTGTACGTATTCTTAAGTTTCTCTAAGTATTTTACTTTATTTTCTTTTTCTACTTTGGATTAATACTTGGAATTATCTTCTTCTAAACATCTCATCTTTTTTTTGAGCATGCATCTTTTAAAAATTTCAATTCCTGTTTATTTAGAACTCAGATCTTAAAAGGGAAGAATTACTATTTTCAAATTTGGTTGCATATTTCTAGTTACTTAGCAGCCCTTGTGCCTTTACATCTCAAGAAGGATCCAGTTTTCTAGCATCAGGTTAGTGGAGAACCAAACGTACTAAAGCTGTAGGGTGAAGAGAGAAGTGAGACGTGCAGGAAACCCCAGCAATATGCATAAGTAGAGAGAGACTTCAGACCCCTTGGCTCTAGTCAGGTTCCTATCCTGTGACCAGTCCTGAATTACCATTGTGACATTTTTTCTTAAAGGGACAAACCAAACGCTACAATTTGATAATGAAAACCAACTCTTAAAAACAGAATTTAGGAGCTGGTGAGATATAACTCAGTGAATAAGCACTTGCCTGGCAAGCACAAGGGCCTGAGTTCAATCTCCTATTCCGCCAAAAAACAAAAAACAAAACAAAACAAACAAAAAAAAAAAACAGAATTTAATTTTATATTCCAGTGCTCTGTTTCCTTTCTCTGTATTTACTGGTTTGTCTTAATTATAGCTGGTGAATGTGTATTAATATTTTTGTCTGTACTTTTTCATCTTAAAAAAAATTGTTACTTTGCTCCTGATTTTACCATGATCTATAATCTAACTCCCAGAGTTATATAGTTTATATTGTAGCGAGCTATATAATACACATAACATATATACTGTAGTATTGTATTCCTGATTTCAAATTTGAAGTTTACTTTGTGAGCTACTTTTTTTATTTTCACCTTATAATTTTATTAGCTACTATGAAAGCAGTTTTTACCTCAAATTGATAAAAAGAAATGACAACCTTTGTTTTTCAAAATAATCACTCTTTTGAAAAAGTACTTACATTAGCTTCAAGCTTCATATCATATTGTTCTTTACCATATTCTTTTAACACTTAACATCATGTTCTCCATATAGAAATAATTCAGAAACTACTTCATTAACAGGTCCTTGAAAGAGATATTCATATTGGTTAATTTTTAAAATAACTAAATATCACTACCTATCTTTCATGAAAGGGCTCACATTATACTTTTGTCAGTAACTCTATTGTCACTTGAATGGTTTCATTCTAATAGATTCAGTTAGAATATCTAAACAGTATTTATTGAATACAGAAAAATATTTATGCTAATATTTACTCTGTTCAAAGTAATTTTTCAATTATTAAATTTTCCATGAAGCATTGATAAAGACAAGAATTATATCATTGCCATTAAGATTAAAACTGTTAATATTGACTTAATGTACTATGTGACATTTAATTGACCCTTTCCATTAAATCTAATAATAAAATTGTAATTAAGTGACTCTAATCACCTATCCACATGGGTAGTCCATAGTTGGTGAACTCATTGTTTAGTGTTAAAGGAAACAATTGCTTGAGCACTATAGTAACTTTACAGAGATTTCTGAAGTTCATCAGGGCACTTGTGTAGTTCAATTCATAGCTTTTGTTTTTTTGCTTCTTCCTACAAATGCAAACTAAAAAAGTAACTTCCTTTTCTATGATACAGTAAACTACTTTCAAAGTCAACCCAGTGAAACCAGGTCTAAAAAGAAAATCAAACTATCTTTACAGAAATATAAACCCATACTGTTGTCTTTTTCCTTCTGTGGAAGTTGATCCATAGTGCTGAAAATAACTTACTGATATGCTTTTTTTTTTTTTTAAGTATCTTCTTGCTTCGCAAAGAATATCTGAAACACCTCATCCATCTATCCTTCTATACTTGCTCTAAAACTGACATTTTAACAAAGTGACAGGGATCATAGGTAGATACTTGTTTTTGCCATGTGAGATGATTTTTTAGCTAATGGATACCAAATGTTTCTAATTTCACCTTTTAAAATGTATCTGACCCCTAGGGGTAACATATGGTCATTACAAAGTTAATGCCAAAAATGCCATCAATCTATATGTGCTGTTGAATGGTATGTATTACTTAAGAATTTAAAAACAGCAAACGATAATCATAATTAAAATTAGGAACAGTTTAACTTGTGCCAAAAGTATTAAAGATTTTGTAGTGCATTTCACCAGTCAGCAGTGTGGGAGTCACTGTCCAGCTACATTCTGAACCCCCACAACCTGTAATCTGCCACTTTTTGCTATATTAACAGTGATAATGACACCAGCAGTATTCACAGGGTTTTGAAATGATTAAATGAAATAATGCATGCAAAGTGCCTAATGTCCCATAGTGGGCACTTAGTTCATGTAAGGTATTGTTATTATTTATAATTTTCATTCTTAGGCCATTTCTGTGGTGTATACCATGGCTTTCAGGGATTTTTTTTTTTTTTTGCATGAGTGTTTACAATTGCTTGAAATATATTACCACAAAGGGTCAGAAGGAAAGCAACCAAATTAGTATGTTTTCCTTAGTAATTGGTTTGCTTTAGAGCTTTACTTATTTTGTATCTGTATGGCCAGTGATCACATACATTCTGCACACCACTAAAAAGGTTCATTACTACTAGGAGCGTCTACTAGACTATGCAAAGTTAAGTGCTGAAAAAGAGCAAACGAAGGGTTAGAAGCAAGCAAGAGAACAGAGAAAGAAAGTTGTCCATGAGGAGTGGGCAGTCACCATAACTAGGTCACCTTTGTGTCAGGCAATGCAGTCATGCTTAAGGTCTGGCCACCCTGTTGCACTCAACTATGAGCTTTTAAATGAGCATTGTACACAGATTTTTAAAAAATGCATCAAAAGGAAAATATATGAAGCTCATGCACAACAGAATGATAGTGGAAATATCTATAATAATGTATTTCAGATAATAAGTCAGACTGTCTCCTTTTGTCATCCCAGTATTCATCTCACGATACATGTAAAAAGTTTGGTGCTCAGAGACTAGAAGGAAATATTCTTGAATCACTGGAGTTTACTACTTTATAGAATTTTCTAGGACTTGCATATTAAGTTGAACCTGGGGACATTGTGCAGCAAAAAGTTAAGAAATGGAGAAGAATTTTGATCACAATCTGAAATTACAGGTTGTAGGGATTTTAAATATCTCTGATGTGCTCTGAATCTTCCTTCAATCTGTCACATGCCTTACATATTTTAAATGTTTCTCTCTCTCTCTCTGTCTGTCTCTCTGTCTCTGTGTCTGTGTCACTGTCTCTCTGTCTCTGTGTCTGTCTCTGTCTGTCTATGTCTCTCTGTCTCTCTGTCTGTCTGTCTGTCTCTGTGTCTGTGTCTCTGTCTCTCTTTCTGTCTCTGTCTCTGTCTCTCTGTGTCAGTGTCTCTGTCTCTCTCTGTCTCTGTCTCTCTGTCTGTCTGTGTCTCTTTGTCTCTCACTCTCTCTCTCTCTCTCTCCCTCAGAAACACTATATTTAGCTGACAGTTTGTGGAGGTTTCAGTCCATAATCAACTGGCTGTGAAGTAGGGAGTACGGCTGAGAGGCAACCCCTTATGGCTGGGGAAGATTACAAAAACATGAGCACAGAGGGGACGTCCTGTCTTTTCTTGACTATAGTTGGGACAGCTTGTCTCCCAGGAAGAAAATCTAGAAAGAACACCTGGGATAGGGAAAAGAAGGAAGGGAAATTCTCTCTCTCTCTCTCTCTCTCTCTCTCTCTCTCTCTCTCTTTCTCTGTCTCTCTCTCCCTCTCTCTTTCTGTCTGTCTTTCTGTCTGTCTCTCTCTCTCTACAGCAAAGATAATTGTACTACTAATTTATGTTGGTTTATTGAAAGAATCAGTTAATGCTCAATTGTTTGACCAATCTTGCATACCTATATCTAGTAATCTGAACAACCACTTTGAAGATAACAAAATGGAATATACCAGTCATTGTTAATTTCCTGTTTTGTTTTGAAATTCTTTTTGCTTTTGTTCTTGTTCTCTTTTTATTTTTCTATTCTAGTTCATCATTCTTTGAGTGTTTTTTCTTTTAATCCAGTTCTTTGAAAATTAAAGTTGTATAGAATAAAAGTACCAGCCAATCGACTATAGTCTCTTCCCCCTTTTTGCTGAATCATTGAAAGCACTGCTTCCTTTTCCTTTTAACAGGAAAAGAGGCCAGGGAGATGGCTCAGTGGAATAAGTGCTTCCCTGGCAAGCACAAGGGCCTGAGTTCAATCTCTGGTTCTGCAAAAAGAAAAGAAAAATAAAAGAAAACAGGTAGGAATAGGAGAAATATAATTACAATTGTATTTTCTCCTATAATGATACCATCCATTCTTGTGGTTTTAGGCCTCTTCTCTCATGTGACTTTTCCTGCATATATTGTGTCATTGTGAGTTCTCACTATCATGTTGAGTCCACATTCTATCTAGTAGCAGTTAGAGGAAACACATTTCAGTAGAAGGAATTCTGATGAATGAGTCAGTCTTTACAGTGTAGCTTTTACATGTGATGAGTTTTGGGTCACAAAATTAGTATGGGAACAGTTTGCTTTTATATTTTTTATTTATTTATTTATTTTGGTGGAACTGGGGATTGAACTCAGGGCCTTGCACTTGCCAGGGAAGCACTTATTCTACTGAGCCGTCTATGTGGCCCATAGTTTGCTTTTAATAAGGATAATTTTTTGTTGTTTTTAATCCCAAAATACTAAGGTACTCCTGCTTATTGATTCTAGGGAAAACTAACCAATTTCACTTGTTAAATGCTTGATTTTTTTTCACTAGGTAATATTTATTTGTGAATTCATTCTTTGCTTTATGTGTTCTAAGCTTGTATAAGAAGGAAAACGCTCTGAACTCTGCAGTCCCTGAAAGACTGAAGATCTGTTGCTCTAACCAGTTCTTAGAATTTCATTTAGTTAGCAGTTTGTAGAATAGAGACATTAACATTTCCTGATTTAGTGGTTGTTGTTTCTTTTTAATCCATTACCGCAGTTCAGTTGAACGGAGGAGTGAACATGACCTAGTAGTTGCAGAAACCCACTGAAGAGATGGCCTCTTGTGCTCACTTTTCATTTTGCATAAGGAACTATGAATAGCTAAAGTTTTATATTTTTTAAAAAATGTTAGGATTTAAAGTCATTTTATTCATTAAAAATACTGTTTAGTGTAGCTTTTTCTTTTTTCCCATTGCCACACATTTAATGTTTTAGTATTGCTTCTGCTTCCATTGTGACAGTTACAAGTGGTTTCATTTGTTTGTTTGTTTGGTACATGGTCTCACTAAGCAGCGCAAACTCAGTAATGCTCCTGTGTCAGCCTCCCCAGCGCTGGGATTACTGGTGTGCACCACCATGCCCGGTTCCATTCACTAACATAGCATGCCCAGGGTTCCATGGCCCAGCATGTCATGTGGTGCCAGGGACCAAACCCGGGTCCCTTGCACTTGCCAGGCAGGGGTTTAGACCACCGAGCTATCTCCCCAGCCCAGCAAGTGGTTTGCCTTGGCGGCTAGGTCCCCTACTTTAGGGTAGCCATAATCATAGCTACTCCAGGTATCTGTCTAAGTAAATTTCTTGGGTGTAGTTTTTTTATTAAATGATACTGAGATTATGGCACATTCTTTAAAATACTTTTTGTTTAGAAAAAGATTGAGGAAATGATGATGAATCCTGTTTCATATTTGTTTATGGATGTTTGTGATCTTTCTTGTTTCTTTTTTTAACCTGGTATCAATTATATATAACTATTATTTAGCAATTAATTTATTTAAATCAAAATAAAAATTTGAATGACATAGTTAATGTTTTATTGTTGTCACTTACTGTTATTAGAATGATTCAATCTTTGCACCAAATTATATGATAACTACATAATACTTTCTCCATATTTCTCAAGAAGAACAATGTAATCTCTCTGTACTTTAAAGATTTATCCTCTTGTTTAGTAATTCTTCAACTTTCAGTGAAATATTTTAGTGATATATGTTGTTTTCAGTTTTGCATAAAAGCATGTCATCATACTGAAAAATAAGAAGTTACTATTTTTAGTTTGTAGATTTGTATTAAAGTGTTTTTGTATTTGCATTAAAATATGCATAGCATGTATTCTAATGTAAATATTTGAATAATTTTAATGCCTCTGGAATCAGTACTGGTTGCAGTAAATCTAATTTAACATTTAATAAAATTAAAATTTCTAAATAGCTGTCAGGTAAACTGATGTATCATAATTGATAGGGCCATTCTGTGATGCAGTGATCAAGTTCTTTTTAAATGCTCCCTTCTTTACTTATTTTTACCCTCTTCTTGATATCTACTTGGAAGACTTGGAAAGCAGAAAACATCTCTTACATATCCATGATCAAAAATGAATGCCTGATGGCCTGAAGGTTGAAATAATTATCTCTGGTGGCCGTGCAGATCTCAATGTCAAAGCTAAGAACCACAGGGCAGCTGAATTAAAGCATGAAAACTGGCGTGAGCACAGACAACTGCTTGAGGCTCTTTATTACTGTTTGATACAGCAGCCCTTTGTTGAGAATCTTGTTTTTTTGGTTTGAAAGCAACTCTGTGTCTAATCTCACATTTGCCTTTATCGTCAATTCCATTCCTGTGATATTTACAAAACTAAGCAACATCACATGTATTTATCCCGATTTCTGAGTTAGTGTTTCTGAAGCTTTCTACTAATCTGCAGATAGGTGGCACCGTTCATACAGATTGGAAAAGCAGTGCTTTTCCTGTTCACACTATTCCATGCTGTAAATTAACCTGTCACTTTATTATTTGACAAGATCTTCATTTTTATTCATCAGGACCTGGGCCAGGATGGGTGCATTTATGGCCATTTGCTTTGCATGGCTCTCAGCTGAGTTTGTAGGTATTGTAAGTGAGATCCATTATCCCTGTTACAAGTGCACACAATGCAGATGCTGATCTGTGGTGATGATGAGAAACCAAAGTCAGTAAAGACCACATAAGCCACCCTTGATGAAAAGATAAATGAATGCATAAATAACATTGTGCTCTGCTGTGTTTGCTGAGATCAAGGGTAGATTTTGAAGGTTTTGAGAGATCAGACGTACAGAACCTGGAAAAATTCATCCTCCTTCGCTTTGCATTCAGCAAGCATTTCACTGTGTACAGAGAGGCTGAGAGACATTTTAATATATTACTGGGAGCTCAGAAATGTTTGACCACTTTAGACATTTTTTAAATGTAAAAAAAAAAAAAAACACAAAGAAATGACAGAGGAATTAGGGTTAATAAAAATTAAACATGCTACTGAGAAAACCATGCTTGCTTTAGACAATTCTTAACTTAGTTCTTTATGTAAATACATTTGTGTCTATTGTGTTCTAATTATAAAT